>MJUT01012488.1:120750-133233 GCA_002080005.1 Gigantidas platifrons | reverse complement strand
TGGAGATAAATAATGATCGGCCTCTAAGCATGCAGCATTAAGGAGAAAGAGAAAAGACTGGTTGATTCGGAATCAGGATAATGTCCGAGTGGGGCGACATGTCTATCCACGGACTGTTGTTTCAGTGATCTAGCACTATAAAAAATCCAACTAAGCGTTTTGGTCTAGTACAAAGCTGACCTTATCATTATCTCCTTGAAAATTATTGTTCTCGCCATGATATAGCTGGAAAATTGCGGAGTTGGTGTTAAACAACAATCACTCACTCGTGTGATTAGCTTTGTCACGTGATTAGCTTTGTCACGCACCTGTTACATCATACTTTTTATTACCTTTAGGTAAATTTAATTATTTAATATCGTTTTGTTACAATTAACTGTAATTAATATCCATGCAATATATTTAATAATTATGGTTAAGACTTAAAGGCACGCGATCGCCAATAAATTTCTCAACGGGGGTCTATAATGTACACTACTAATGTTATTTAATTCAAGGCACAAACCATCATAAATAGAAGGGTAGTTCATTACGGAATTAAAATAATATAATTATGTAAGTACCTATATTATAGCATTACATACACGGTAAAAATTAAATGTTAGAGAAAACCGAAGGAGCAATCAAGAATGGACAATCCAAAGAAACTGGAAACATTGAGAACGCGAGACACAGGACGAAGAAAAATAAAAAACAACACAATATGTGTTGGACACCACTATACACACACGCGTACATCTTTCACTTTGATATGTTAAAAATGTTTATAAAGTATTTTTTATATAACGTCATTTACATTCAGTAAGAATATATCGACTTTGTGGTAGAACTACGATAATGAAAATTTATGCATAGGGACCCCCTTTTGCAATGTACTTACAGACGGGGATTTTTATTTTATTGAAGTAATCGGGCTTAATAAGATTTACATTGAAAATGTTTTATTGTTTGCAAATAATAAACAAACGTTCATTTAAATGACTGGGTCAGTATTACTTATATTGCCATGATCAAAGTATAAATTAAATTGATGATGGATTATAACATGTGATAAAAATGGTGTATGTAGGGAGCGGTAAGTTTTTTTTTTAGAATTTTATTTGTTTTCTACGATATTCTCCAAGTATGTTATTGTAGGCCATCGTAACTGTGATCGGATGGTAGTTAGATTTATAATATAACTACTAATGCAATCTGTGCCTATCGCCGCTAGCGTTGTGAGTTCGAATCCAGCTCAAGCGATATGTGATAAAAATTTCAGTAACTTGCCAAATGTCGGTGGTTTTCTCCGGGTTTTCCGGTTTCCTCCACTAACAAAACAGACCGCCGCGATATAACTGAAATATTGTTGAAAGTGGCGTTAAACACCATTACCATAACCCAGTCAAAAAAACTGTGTTATTATTATTCGGAGTGAGTGATTGTTGTTTAACTCCAAAATGAGCAATTTTTTTCCAGCTATATCATGAAAAGAACACGTTACATTCGATGTAATAATAAAGATATCCGCTTTATACTAGACCAACACGTTTATTCGGATTTTCATAGTGTATAGTACTAGCTCATTGAAGCAACAGTCCACGTGTAGATATGTCGCTTCACATACTAGTAACCTGATCCCGAGCGAACCCG
Organism: Gigantidas platifrons; assembly: GCA_002080005.1. Classification (NCBI taxonomy): domain Eukaryota; kingdom Metazoa; phylum Mollusca; class Bivalvia; order Mytilida; family Modiolidae; genus Gigantidas; species Gigantidas platifrons. The sequence goes on along the minus strand of MJUT01012488.1, from coordinate 131,601 downwards.
TCTTTGCTCGTTCTCTTTAATATTGCGTGCTAAGCGGAGAAGCGGCAAAAAACAATTATATTTTCTTTGGTTTGACCCGACAGGGACTCGAATCTAGTACCTACCGCACTCGAGACGAACATGCCAACCATTACAACCACCGATGAGGTTAAGTTATTATTTGGAATCGTAATCGATTTTTTTATTATTAGTTTATTTTACAATGCTCTATCGTGGATGGAAACAGTAGCGGACTCGGTCTTAAAACAATCCCGGGCATCCGTCACCTCATGGGTCGGTACATTGTTCATTAATATGTTGCTTATATTGCCACCTACGGCCAGTCCGTCTGTAGTTCGAAATAACATTTCTGTTGTGGATATATAATTCTAATATATTGATTCTGTATCATCCCTTTGTCGAAGAAAATCTTCTGACTTGAATACAATATGTTCGCGTTCAACCCTCAAAATAATTGAAATTTTCAGCTGAAATACTTGCTAGCTACATAGATGTAAAACAATTATATCTGTTCATTGTGAAGCTTGTAGTGTGTTTCTGACATTTCAATACAGTAAAATATTCATGGTTAGCAAATGAATCTAAAAAAAACTTATACACATCTTAGAATCCACCCCTCATCCAAAATAGTAGTATTCAAAGCTAATGAAACAATACACGTACCACAACACGTGCAAACAAGACGTAAAGACTACACCTTCAGATTGATAAAAGTACGAGGGAACCCCGTGGAAATTAATATGATATAGTGATTACTCTTAAGGGACTACAAGCTCTGAATCTTCCTTCCGCTAATAAAATTCACACATCTCCCTTAGAACGGGAGGTAAACGAGTAACTCAAGTATGATGTACGCCGTGTTTCTTGTACGTAAAAGATGACTTTTCGAAACCATGAATCCAAAATAGCTCGTTATGAATAGTCGTTGACAGTTAAAGGTAAAATTTCCCTTCTCCATCCATTATCATCCCTTGTACTAACGATAAGCATGACAGCCGTCCACGGGTCCATCTAATAGAAAAATGTTAGCTATATAATTCATTAATGGTTACTATTGTTGAAATATAGTGTAATTAACTATGAATATCAATCGATCAATCAATCACATGGTTCAGAAGTATGAGTATATAACTTTATTATTACTCCTATAGGAGAGTATAATAGTATGGTAATACAAACATATTTACAAAATCAAACGATTACTGAAATTTAACGCAATGAAATGAAAACAAATAAGAAGCAAATCATTTATCAAAGTCTTCACACATTTTTTAAAAGTATGCTATGCAGTTTATGCTCAACTATTCGGATTCCGAGTCTGTTAACTTAGTAAATAAACGTTAGAGAATACCGAAGGGGCAATCAAAAAAGGACAATCCAGAGAAACTGGTAACATACGGTACACAAGAAGAAGAAAAACAAAACAAAAACAAAACACAACATGTGTTGGACACCACTATACGTAAACAAACACAAATAACGTAAATAAGACATCAGCCCTCATACAAACAACTGGAGGTAAAGATGAACCGAACATCGTTTTTATAATGCACTATTAATAATAACCAATCAATCAGAGGGTACAAAAGAATAAAACTTACTATTGAAGTATGTGTGTATGGTAAAAAACTACATGTAAACATATTTGTTTATCATGTCAACTAATATTGAAAGGGTGTATCATTTTATTTGAAAAGTAATAAAAGAAAACTGTTCTTCCGGAACCAATGAACACATACAATTAAATAGAAGTAATATTTCATTATGATATCGTCTGTCATTGTGACAATAGAACCTTAATACTACTTTAAGATTTAAAAATAAAAGTTCACCGTACAGAAAGGATAGGGAAATCACGTGCATGTGTACTAAAATAATGATGTACGTATATAAATATATATCTATTGTTCATTTAAATATCTAAATGAAATTATTTTGATTTAGAAATTCCAAAATATATTATATTGTTCAGTTCATAACTAAATATTTATATATTCAGTATATTGCACAATGTAATCATTTCATACTCGAATCAAATTCCACGCACAAATCTACAAGTTAAGCTATATACAGTCAAACCTGCCCATGCAGTCACCTCTATTAAGCAGTCACCTGCATTAAAAAGTCATCTTTTTCTTGTCCAGTCATAGTAAATTTCATATGAATTGAACCTCTATTTGGAGATCACCTGTCTTAAAAGGCCACCTTTTATTTGTCCCAAAGGTGACCTCTTAATACAGGTTTGACTGTACTTTGGAAGAGGCCAATGTGGTTTTCAGAAGCTGTAGTTCGAATGGAACACAACGCAATGTCCAAATGAAAAAGAACAAAACGACAAACACAACACTAGACTGTAAACTAAAGATTTTGAGCAACGTAAACCCCCCGGAAGGGTAATAAGCTTCCGGTCCACTAGTGTCGCCCGTCATTTTACTCTTGTTTAAAGTCCGGTAATAAGTTCATGAATAGGGAAAGGAAAGGATTGTGATTACGGCATACGGAACAAATTCGTGGTCATTTATGACATATATGCCCCGTAACGGTTAAACGAGTCATGATGGTGACTGTAAAACTTTCGAAGAGATGACTTAAGCTTAACCACTAGGAACCCTTCGTTCAGTAGCTTCCATTTTAGCAACAACCCTCCATAAAGGAAATCATGATAGGAATCACATGCTCTGGAATATCGTATCAACTGAAAGATATATAATCCATATGCAATATAGATCGATATGTATATTGAATGTTGCGACATATAATGGTTCACAATGGGAAAAATTGAAATAATTTCTTTTGTCTTAAAGTTTCGTTCCTTGTAGTAGCTGCATACATTTGTCTACTTAATACAGTAGTGGCGGAAAGACCGATGATGGATCGATGTTCCTAGGATCGAACCGTCTAGTTATCGGTTTGTTCCATTGTATGTTCTTTTCTGACGTAAAATCCTTGTGAATCATTACAGAATTACAACATCACTCATAAATTAGATTATTGCATGTACATATACCTTCTTATGAACAGATTGTGTGTATTTTAAATCCTCAAGGATTTATAAACCTATCAGATATTTCAACGACCATCAGCTTAGATTTTTGTTTATAATTGTCTTTGTTGAAATAAAAAAGCAGATAAAACTGAAGTAATGAAATTGTTTTTATATCTAGATCGTAAATCAGATTTTCAAAATGATCTCTGTGTATTGGTCCACGACCGTTCCCGGAGCTTGGCACACATAGCTGCACAGCGCGTTCCCATGTGTCAGATATGGGGTGTCCTTTCGATGGCGGGGGGTAAGGTTATACAACGGAAAACCTAACGTGTACCAGAACAGGTGACTGTTTGGAGAGTGCCACACTCCCTGCACGTTATATACCTCTTTTGGAGAATTGTAGTCGCTACAGTGGCAGGCAAAAGTCGTTGTCATGTTAGTCCCATTCCTCCTTCATTTTTTTTTTAATTGGCGAGTTTGTTGCTGTCTTGAATATAAGTGAAATATTTGCCACTAGATGTTAAGCAACAAACGATCTATAAATTCACAGTGATTTTATCAGTGAGACACGATGATATACTAAAAACATATTTAATAAACGCAAAATACTTAATGTACAATAAATTCTCGAATGGAAAACATTGCTTCACATTCATTTTAGGGTACGAGTTATGGTCTTCGTTGAAGACCCTACTGTAACATAAATAAAAGCCATGTTCCTTTACTTGGACTTGTGTCAAGTATAATGTTGAATAATCTCTCATGTTCATTTACATCCATATCATTTCTTATTAATTCATAGGGTAATACTACTAGAGTATAGAGATTTATTTTAATCGACAATGTTTTTCTTTCTCAACTTATCAGCTAAGGGATGATTACTCTTAATGATATTAAATCATTAATTAGTTACACATATTTAAATAACTTCCACGTCACAAGAGATAAGTCTATTAGTTCTGTTGTCCGTCTTCAATACAAAGATTGGGTTCACTCCAATTTGAACAGAGCGAATGTAATCCCTTCTAATAGGTATTCTGTAAGTAAAAATATAGTGACACCTGCCTGAAAGTGTAACTGTATATAACAAATCACTGTCTAAATTACATGATCGCTTTCTCCATTCAAAGGAGACCTGGTGGCTCAATGAGTTAGACCGTTTAATCTAACAACTCATACAAGCCTATCCCTAGCCCAGGGTCGGTGGTTCTTTCCGGGTACTCCGGTTCCCTCCACCACTAAAATTGGTTGCCATGATATAGCTGAAATATTGCTGAAAGTGGCGTTAAACACCAAAATTCAAATTCATTCATTCTCCGTTAAATGATTAATACATATAATGAGAACCTTTATATCAAGGCACCTGCTCTTGAAGGGCACAATGCCTTTTCATGTTCCCCATTGTACCCCTTACATACAGGTGTGACTGTATATTTATATCTATTACGCAATGTAGAATGTGTACAACCCGTCATATCAGTCAAATTTGATTAATGAAGATAAAATACAACACTATTTCGATTACACAAATGATTTTAATGAATAAACTGATATACAAACTATATATATTAATTTCATAGCTAATAAGATATCAAAGGGATATTCAGAAGCTTTAGATCGAAAATGGACAGACAACACTATGGTCAAAAGAAAAAGTGCAAAATGATAAACAACGATCTACAAAACATACATATAAAACTAAAGATTAACCCAATAAATACGTGGGATGAAATCAGCACGGGCTTGCCGTTACTGCTCCTCTAGTGACGCCCGTCGTCTTATTGTTATACGACACGAGCGCCATATATCATGGAAATCGTATCAGAAAACAGCATTCGTATATAAATGCAAGTAACACACATATTACATGAACCGCCTACAAAACAAATGGGAGTTAAAACGAATCGAACATCGTTGTTACCTGGCAATCGTAGCGGACATCACAACACCAAAATAAAAATGTCAAGATATGTAATTGGACAAAAAGAACCCAGTCCTTTTTCAACTACTTTCATGAACTCCGCTTTCTTCCAAAATTGCATCCTTATTGACCGTCTGAAATTGATCTCATTTTACTAACGAATGTTAAAGTCTTATCTAGGGTTAGGGTTGTGGTGTTTAACGCCACCGTTTGATATATTTCTAGTTTGTAGAGTTACAATGTCAGTTCTTATAGCAAGCAAGTTTACATTAGACATTGTCCTGTTTTTGCTTATAACTAAATGATGCACTACATGTATATACAACAAGTAAATATCAAGTTTAGTGCGCATGACCCATTTCTGGAATAAACTTCATCGGGTACGATAAACATCGAAAGATTGGAAAGAAAAATAATTTAAAAGTGTTTGTACTTTCACTAGAGAAATTTCAATTTATTACAACATTTTGTCTCTCCTCGATTTAAATACCTAGTGACACGTCTTTTGAACCTGTTTTTTTTATGTAGACACATTGTTGTATAATGAACAAATGTGTTACGACTATGACGTTAAAACAAAATGTTGTAATTAAACACGCTTTCAAATTTAAAAGTCAAATATTCGATATTGGTTAAGATTTTATTACATGTGGTTACCGTGAACTACATGACGAAAATTTCAATAATGAAAATGGCGACCATAATAATCATATTACGTATTTTATCCGAAAATGTGAGATTTCCGTTATTGGATTATCACTCAAAGTTAACATTGTGACAAAGGTATGGTGTATATATAGATAGTTTAAGATTATTGTAAAATTCTGTTTGTTTTCTTGTTATTTGATAAATTTTATAAGTTACAATTCAGTATGCTGGTTGTCACGTCACGTGATTTTTTAACAAATTTCACACAATGTTGAAAAAAACGTCAGATAGTGCTCAATCGGATGGAATGAAAAATATATATTGCATCTTTAAGCTAAAAATAAATCTGGTCTTACCTTTTTTTCAAATTCTATTTTAATTATAATTTTTCCCAAATCTTCGCTCTTTATACAACCATTAATTTGTGTTTCCATCTTGTGCATTTTGTAGCCACATACTGCCATGCCATTGCGGATATTATTCATGATTATGTACGATTGGTTCATTCATTCATTGATACTCTTTTTTTTCTCAAAGTTTGTTACACAACACTCAAATTCAGTTCACTCATCTCACAATTCAGTACATTTACATAATATACCACAAAATCAATATTTCTGCAAATGATCGCTGGTCTTTTTGAAGGGAAACTAATCTGTTCAGGGTTTCTTAATCATTTGTTTATACATGTATATGTATTCCCGTTGGAGATGCAGTTATCAAGAGAGTATGGTTAGGATCCCATTAATTGGTTTAACCCTGACACATTTTTGTGCCTGTCCCAAGCCATGACCTGGATTTCTAACATTAGCTGTCGTGGTCTGTTTGTGTTTAGTCAAGATGAGAGGTGATTTTTCATGATTTTGTTGATATTGGTGGAATTTATTACCATTACTGTTTAAACTGACTTTTCATAAACTATGTACATGTATATGTAATTGAACATTATACAGGCAATACAGGCACAAGAATACAATTGTTGAATAGTAATCTAGAGGCTGTTCCTTTACTTTAATTTGTATCAAAGTGTAATGTTGGATAGTCTCTAATGTTCATGTTCATTTGCATCCATATCTTTTCTTACGTATACAAATTGTAATTAAATCAATAAAAGTGCTTCATCGGATACGCACAAGGTTAAAAGATTTGAATGCTAAATAATTTTTAAATCTGTAATGTATTTGAATGCATATCTTGTGGAAAAGACGAGTATATATTTAGGTAGAGTGAAACTTGCCTAAACCGAATATAGAATAAACCGAAATTCTGTGTTAATTTGAATATCGTATTAGTGCTATTATTAATCTTTATACATTTAGCATGTCTAAGCTGAATACCTGTCTATTCCGGACAAAATGCTAGTCCCAAATGGGTTCCGTTTAGACAGTTTTCTCTGGAATTCGTCATCTTCCTTTTTCTATTCAGTCGTCCGATATTAGCTCTCCCGAATTATACAAAACATTGTAATCACATTATAATTAATTGTTTAATATATATTTCGTTTTCGGTGTGTGTGTGTGTTTCTTGCTTATAAAATTTGCAATGTTGTTCACTTACGCTTAGGATTGTTTTCACATAATATTCTAGCTTATTCATCTTTTCTTTAATAAATTAAGCCAAGCGGTGCGTTTTGAGATCCATGTAGATCCCCATTCATTAACAATTTTATCCAGCAGTCAGTTCTTAATCCTAACTGTCGACAAGATTATTCATTATTTATTCAGAATTTGATGGATGTTGTCAAAACATGTTTCATAAATAAGCTTTTGCATTAAAGTTTACGAATAGCTGACAACAATGATAAAACGGACGATATATTACATGTTCTTTGAATTATCTTGTTTTTACTTGAGCCTTTGTCGGAAATTATAACAAAAATATTTGCACGGGTTTAGAAACAGTTAGAAAGACTAGTCTTTAGTGAGCATTCCTGTCCTGTTTCACAGTGTGCAAATGAATTTTATATTTTCCGACTATATACTTTTATTTCTGTTTGTTAATACTGTGCTAGAAGATTGTTGTTTGCATACTAGACAAATAAAAGGGACTTTTTTTTTTTTTTTTTATAAACATTGATATTTGTTCACCATAGTGTATCGAAAATAGTTGTTTAAAAATCTGAGCGATTTTTACTTGTTTGTTTATGATAGGGTTAGAGTTATGGTGTTTAGCGCCACTTTCAACTACATTTTATCTATATCGTGGCGGTGAGTTTTATTGTTGGAGGAAGCTGGAGTACTCTGAAAAAACTATGTTGTATCAAGTACACCATGGGCGGGATTCAAACTCACAACTTGAATGGTGATGAAACAAAAAATATACCACAATGTAAGAACAGTTCCAAAGGCTAATTAACAAAATCGTTGAAACAGACAAAATCGACATTCCTAACACACATATTCATGACCATTCACTTGTTAGGTTTGGTAAAGGATTTTCAATAACAGTTGCACTCGAATCGCAGCCAAAAGTGATAAAGTTTACCAGTTGCTTGCCCATGATCGGTGGTTCTCTCCGGGTACTCCGGGTTCCTCCACCGCTAAAACTGGTCGCCATGATATAGCTGAAATATTGCAGAAAGTGGCGTTAAACACCAAAATTCAAATTCAATAACAGTTGACGGGGTTAAACCAGTCTTATGTGCCCAAACCTCTCCTCTTAGTTAAATGACACGGTCATGTAAGTGTTTTCCACGTGTGAATAAAATTTAAATCTCATATATATACAAACGTTAGAGAAAACCGAATGGCGATCAAGAATGGACAACCAGAGAAACTGACAACATAGCAACATTGGGGGACACAACACACAGGACAAAGACAAACAAAACAAAAACACAGCACATAAAGATAAAAAAGATGAGCAACACGGACCCCACCATAAACATGATGAGCAGCTTTATATTTACGATAATATGTGTACATATTTAAATTAAATGAATACATGTACATACTGTTAATTTATGGATCGAGAGTACACGATCGAGTTTATATTAAACGGTTGTTTCACGACAGTGCTTTTATACAATCGACCACATTATGTGTTTCATCTAATGCATTTTTCGCTCTGTTGCACGCTTTATGATGTTATAGTTAAATTATTTATATTTTTATTCCTATATTTTTTCCTAGCTATAGAATTATTTTCTATTTCAGATTACATCATATTAAGAGATGAATAAACTGTGTTACATGTACAATGTTACGACAATAATCAAAGTCCAGCGTTGAATTGAATTAGCAGGATGCCGCCTACAACACATTTAGGATTTAACAGGAAGAAACAAACTATAGACCATCTATCATTAGAACGTCCACAGGATCTTCAACGATTCTATGAGTCTGTTGAACTTGGACTTAAAAGAGTTGAATACCGACTTATAATGTTGGAAAATTCTTTCAGTGGCTCTGATCGGCGATTTGACGAAGAGATACGACATTATTTACCGGCAATACAAACCGTCCTACGGTACATCAAGAAGCCATCAATACTATCTAAATTGGATGTGCAAGACTTATTTGATTCCTACGAGCAAGTTTTAGGAGATCCTACAATGGAAGTCAAGTTTGATATGGATTCTGTCAAACAAGTTCAAGATTGTGTTAATAAAATCATTAACCTTTTACGGATTGGCTTTGAAGAAATAACAGACAATATGTTATTAATACTTAACTATATGAACAAATACTGCTTAAGTTTTTGTAGTATTAAGGCCGATTCTTTACTTGAAACTGCCATCAACTACGAAAAGACACGTAGAGAATTTGTTCTTGCTGTCAATACAAACATAACAGATATTACTGCAATGGCGGATAAATTCGAATCAGGCGATGGCATAAGAATATCCGATTTCGGTTCTGTTGCTCGTAATTATGCAGAGAGAATGGACTCTAAATTTGCACCGTTTTTGTTCATGTTCACACAAGCTGGTCAGAATATCAAAAATAGTGTAGCGGAAATCCGTAGATGGATACAAGAAGATGATAGCTACGCCACTTATATTCAATTAGATATTGTAGAGAAGGAAAGAGAGCGGGACGAGGTTAATAGGACTTTAAGAGACCTACAGGTAAAGTGTTCCGCTCTTGACCACAGACGTAAAGTGTGTAAACGTGATATCAATGAGTGCGTCAGTGAACTACGACGATTGGCTAGCAAGGAAAAATCCCTTAAAAATCAAGAGGAGAGCATTTTGGAAGATTTACGAGATATTGAAATGGACATTGAAATAAAAGAAATTCGTAGAGAAGAAAGACGGAAAGTATTACAATTTGCAACGAAAAAGGAGCGTGAAAAATACGATCGTTTGATTGTTGAATTAGAGACTTTAAAAACTAAACAGCCCGGATTAGAACGAAAGGCTGACGATATTAGGCGAAAATTAGAATTCCTTAGATTCCGACGGGAACTAAAATATAAACGGGAAGGGCAGTTAAAGGAGATCAATGCTGATTTTAGTGCTGCTGATAAGGAACTCAGGAAAAAGGAGAAAGAAAATGAAAAACTACAAAATGCCGTTTTGAAACTCCGAGAGATCCATCGGTATAAAACTAGTCCCGAGGTGCTGAAAAAGTTGTTTTATAATATGCCACTTAGTCACAGTAAGAGAAGGGGAGGGAAAAAGAAAGGCGGCATAGGTAAGATTTTATTAATTACATGGATAGATATAAAACTTTGTAGAAAGAAAATCCCCTTCATAACTTTACAACTTAATTCATATAATGTGTATTGTAATTCAATTCAATTTCCTATCAAAATCTACTTTTTTAATGATCAATCTGTAACAAACGGCCATTTAATCAATATTGTCGTATAGCTGTACTCTTATTCATCTGAAATACAATTTTTAGTACCTCGATCCAGCAAAGGTAACTTCTTCTTCTTCTTCTTTTGTTATACAATATTCCATCAATCGATTGATGATTACATACTGTTGCATGCGTGGACAAGAATTTTATTTACATACTATAGTACAGCCAAAGTGGAAAATATTTATAATACAAAGTGCTTGAGGAAGATGACGTGATTAAAACTATGTACATGTAAGGTTTATTGTTTAGATGAGTGTACAGAGAACAGCTGGAGTTAGCTGATCTCTGAAGCTATTGATAGATGGAGCCTGAACGAGTGAAGCAGGGAGTTGGTTCCACTGCGGTATTGTATAAGGAAAGAATGAATGCCGGTATGAATCTTTTGATGAGTAGATATACCTGTATGTGAGCTGGTGATTTTTTCTGGTTCTAGAGTCTGCAAATATTAAAGTGTCGGATGGAATAGCAACAAGATGGTATGA
>MJUT01012488.1:103340-119538 GCA_002080005.1 Gigantidas platifrons | reverse complement strand
GGATGTTGACTGGGTCCTTTATCTGGTATTGTATCTTTTGGTTCGGATGTGAATACTAACTGGAATTGTTCATTGAGGATGTTAGCTTTCTCTATAGTGTCTGAAGTTAGGATTCCATCTTTTTTAAGTGCTGATATACCAGATTTATCTGTTCTTATAGATTTGATATACTGGAATTTTTTTTTAGGTTTAGCTTGGTTTAGTGAGAGTTGGTCGGGTTCACTTACTGGTAAATCACAGATCATAGTTTCAATATATTTCCAGTATGCTTCTCTTTGTTGTTTTTGAACTTCAGCTTTGAGTTTTTTGTAATGGCTGGTGTAGTTACTATCTTTGCGTTTCTTGTAAAATAGTCTGTTTTTCTTGTTTGTAAGTTTACGTAGCGAGTTGTTTATCCATGGGAGTCTATGTTTGTAGGTTAGCATTTTTGATGGGATGTTATTTTCAACTGATTTGCATAGCTTTGTTTTGAAGTGCTCCCATATACTGTTTACATCTGATGATGTATAGATGCTACAGATTTCTGAGTATAATTTTTCTAAGTCATTTTTAATATTTTCCCAATTTGCGTTTTTATATTTTAGAATTTTTCTGGGCGTTTCTCTGAACCTTCTTAGCCAGATATCGACCTCAGCAAAGACAATATCATGGTCACTTAGGCCAATTGGAGGGAGTGTACATCTTTTGTTGATATTGGTTGGATTGTTCAGAAATAACAAGTCAAGTATACGATCGTTTCTGGTGGGAGTGTTAACTACTTGGTGTAAGTTTGAATCGCATGTTATATCAATTAGCATTTGGTGTTGATGTTGGTCAGGTTTCCCTGGGATTACACAAGTATTTGACCAATCAATATTGCCTAGGTTGAAATCTCCACCTATAATTACTGTAGAATTTGATTGGTTATTTAGACGGTTCAGTGATGTTTGTAATTGTTCCAGTGCAATACCGTTGTCAGAGGGTGGTCTGTAGAATGAGGCTATTTTGATGTTTCGTGAGCCTGCAACGTTTATTTCTGCCCACACAATTTCACAATCGGTTTGAAGTGTTTGTATTTCTGAACTAATGAAGTCTTTGTTTACTGCTATGAGTACTCCTCCATGACTTTGGTTGTTAATGTTGGGTGGTCTATCATGTCTGAAGACATTGTAAAGATCGGGTGGAAAATATTCATAAGATGATATGCTTGGGTCAAGCCAAGTTTCAGTGCCAATTAAAATATCTGGCTTTACTGTGTCAATTATTTCAAGGAGATCTTGTTTTTTGTTTTTAATTGATTGGAAGTTTAGATTAAGAATTTTTAGGATTTGCTTATTTTTATTTGTTGTTAGTTTCGGCTTTTTACTTGAAGGATTAGTTTGCTTTGCGATTGGCGAAGATGAAGCTGTTGGGGCACCTGGGCTTCCTATACTATTGAAGCTTGTTTGATTGAGGCTATCATATATGTTTGATGTTTCTATGATGTTTCTTTGATGTAACAAACAACTATGCTGACGAAGATTGTAACATATTAGCTGTATTAGAATATTTTGTAAGAGCCGTATACCACGCCATGTTTCCAGTCAATTGACCTAAAACCTTGGGCGTTTTTATTGCAAAGAAACCAGTTTGAGTTTGGTTTTTCGGTTTAGAAACTGGTTCAAAACTGGTTTGAAACTAGTTCATTGGTTTGTCTTTTGTAATAAATAGATGGTTTTATACATATAAATAAAAATGGCTGACTTGTATGTGATCAATATTTTAATGCAATATATATATATGAACGAGTACACAGGTTTTTTTTTCAAAATAGCATTACAATCAGTTACATTTTTTTTGTTGACTTTTTAAAGTTTCATGCTTGCGTCAGACAATTTGCAAGACAGCAATCTTTTAACCCTCCATGTAGACTTTGCAGTCAAAAAGGGCTCATTAAATCAGTTGAACATAAATTATTATCACAGGTACAGCATGGATGGTCATTAAATTGCTCTAAACAATCAAACTGTTCGAGACAAATGCTGCACTCCAAAATCAAAACTTCAGCGGTTGCCATTTTGAACAGATGTCAAACTGTCGAAACCACACCCGGAGGTGGTTTGATGAGTTTTGGAAACTAGCTTCAGTTTAACGCCGATAAATAAAAAACCGGTTCGGGTTTAAAACTGGTTCAAAACCAGGTTGGACAATAAATAAAAAGTTTGAAAAACCGAGTTAAAACCTAAACTAGTTTCTCTGCAATAAAAACGCCCCTTGTCATCGCTATATAATGCTTAACAGGAATAAACCAAATAAGACTTTCGGTATAAAAATATAGTACTGGATTTTTCATTGCCAAACTCTATTTATAGATATTCAGGAAAGCCCCAATCTTCTGACGCCATCACCGGTAGTGATGTATTCAGGTAAACATACCCCATGTATAGTAACCCTCCTAATATATGCCTTACATTCTACATGTAATATGACTTTTCCGCGCCAAATAGAAATCGACCTTAAAACAATTACAATGAAACAAGGGAAGTAAATCATGTTCTGCATGCCATTGTGGATATATATGTAACAGGTGGCAACGAGCTGATTTAATAGTGCTGTTGCATTATGGGTTAACAAGACTACAATTGTTCAGTTCAAATTGTTGGGGGATATGGTTTATGGTGTTTAACGCCATTTTTAAAAATTATTTCACTTATATTGTGGCGGTCAGTTTTATTGGTGGAGGGAACCAGAGTGCCCATAGAAAACCACTGACCTGAGGCAAGTCATAGACAAACGTTTATCACATAATGTTGTATCGAGTACACCTCGCCATGAGCGGTATTTGAACTCGCAACACTGTTTGCATAATTGCATAGGTAGTTGTAAATCCAACTACCATATGACCCCGATCACGACGAACTCTCGATCAAATTTCCCCAACACGCTAATTAATAGCAGAGTGTCATTTACTAGGATGACGAAATCGAATTTTTGAATTGATTCAATGTTACATATATTTTGATATTGCTTATTTTCAATAATTACATGAAATAACAAATATTTTCATAAGGTCGATTTTTATTAGGCGTTGCTAATATTTTGCTGTCCAATCTAATCATCTTCGCTGAACAAGGGTTGAGAGGAGATGATGCTGATAGTAACCCTTGGCTAGCGAAGATTACCTCTAATATCTGTTGTTATTAAATTGCATGATATTTTAATATTTTGATCTATAATTATAATTTCACTCTCTACTTTTGTAGTGGATGTATCACATGTAACATTTTTTTTTAATTTTAGTTTCTGCATGATCATGATGTTACGATATTGCATCAAATAACTCTTAATAACCACTAGTGCTAAACAGATTATTGAAAATTTATTTAGTTGGGTTCGTGTTGCTCGATCCTTAGTTTCTCTGTCGTGTTTTGCGATTTACGGGTAAAGATTACCTCTTTATTATATTCAAACTTTGTTTACCAGTATCTTAAGATGACAGACGCCAAATTGGATGAGGTAGTTTTTCTCTCCATTTTTCCCGGTTTACAGAAAGTTTTGTAGATGGAAAAAATATCTCAGTTGATTCGGCGTCCACCATTATCGGATGATGCTAGCTAGCTTAAGCCACGACCATCTGATTTTTCCCTGTTTACAGAAAGTATTGTTTGTGCAAATAAAACCCACCCAATTTCATTTGAATTAGTGTCCACCATCTTGGAATTGTGGTAGCGTAAGTTACGATCATCTGTTAAACACCAGTGAAAAACCAAGCTTATAATCCTATTTATTGAAAACATCGAATGATGTAATACCGGTACTTGGTTGAGCTACATATATAGTTAATTCTTTCCTACAAAATGCATTGCATATATACTCGCAGTTAAATTACTTGGTTTTAGATCGTCTCAGATAATGTAATAAAAACGTAAATATCTAATTTAATGCACACAACTCATTTCTAGAATAATCCTCAGCATGAACGCTCAAAGATTGGAAATCCAAATATTTTTTTTTTTAATTGGAAGCAGGAATACCAAAGAACCGAAAAAAACATAACCAAAATCGGCTATGGTCACTTATGCCTGAGGGAGCAGATACCTTATGTCTAATAATAATTACATTATTTAGGAAGTGTTGGGTGGATGATACTCTCGGGGACTAATTCATTGTCCACCAGCAGATGTATCGACCCAGTGATAGTAATAAGAAGGGGGATATCTAATTCAGTATTCACGACTCGTCTCTAGAATAAACTTCATCAGGTACGCTAAAAGTCAAAAGTTTGAAAAGACAAATAATTAAAATGTTTTCGGATCAGGAATACCAATGGGCCTCGACTTGAGTGTGGTAGATAGTAAGTTCGATTCCAGTATTTCCTGCTTCTCCGTTAAGTATGTAGTATTAAGGAATAAGAGCAAAGACCGGTTGGCTTGGAGTCAGGACGACTGATGGCGTAGTGAGCTGGTACTATTAGTATCTAACTGGTTTAATACAAAGCGGACATCAGTATTATCCAATCAATAGTAACCAGTCCACGCCAAGATATGGCTGCAAAATTGCACATTGATTCAAACTAAAATCACTCGTTTATCAAGCATTTTTTGTTTATATAAGTGTAGTAACCATCGGAATATTGAACCGCATTGGTGGCATAATGGTTAGCGTGCTCGCCTCGAGTGTGGTAGATCGTGGATTCGAGCCGCGGTCGGGTCAAAGCAAAGACTATCAAATTGGTATTTGTTGCTTCTCCGCAATGCTCGCAGCATTAAGGAGAAAGAACAAAGATTGGTTGGCTCGGAATCAGAATAATGTGTCCAAGTGGAGCGACATGTCTACCCGCAGACTGTTGTTGTTTCAGTGAACCAGCGCTATAAAAATCCAACTAAACATGTTTGTCTAGTACAAAGCGAACCTCATCATTATCTCATTGAAAATTAACTTGTTCTCTCCATGATATAGCTGAAGAATTGCTGAATTGGCGTTAAACAACAATCACTCACTCACTCACCCCATCGGAATATTGTCTCTAACTGTATTTCGCTGACCATCGCTAGCGAAATTTCTCGTCGCAAGGATCATCGCAAGCTGTCGCTGCAGAGTTGGAATTATTTTAACTTTCTAGCGATATCGCTATCGTCGCTGAGTAATTGCCATCTGAAATCATAAAATATATTATCAAAATCATTAGGCAACACGAACTAAAAACGATAGTAGCGACGCGATAAAAAAGCAATAGTATCGCTTCTTTATCGCAACAATTTCATTGTTCGTCGCATCTCTGTCGCACCCGGAGTATAAGTCCACCTTAATGCAGTGTCGTAAAATATAAAGTGCATGGGGCTTAAAAACTGGGACAAAGGTGAGGTTCATCGAATACACATACACTAATATTGTTTATATATCTATCTCTGTTTGATAGCAAACACAAATAGGATTATACATGTACGCGCACACTTTATCTATACGTTTTTCCCAATATTTCAGATAAATTGGAAAAAGCTTGCCGTGTGACAGCTCAGACAATTGAAAAGGAGTGGATTCCACTTTACCGGATGCTGCCATTTCACCCTCCGCGTGGAGAAGAAAACCTCCGCGTTGATATTGATGATATTATTACAAACTATATGCGCGAAAATCAGGAATTCCAAGCAAAGCAAGCGCTGTTGCGTTGGCGTCGTGTTCATACCAGAGCAACAATAACCGATTTAACAAATACTCTCATGTACATGAGGCGGAGGGATATTGTTGAAAAGATCAATGATGAACTGACAAAGAAATCTAAATCCACTCTTAATGATAAGAAACAATCACAACAAAGATCTGTCCGTCTATCAAAGGTGGCCGTTGGTCATCCAATGAAATTAAAAATTCAATCGACAACTGCTGTTCAATAGATGGTGTTCAACTGTTCCAGATATTTAGTGAAAAGCAGAACAATATAGTCTTTAAGCTCAGTCAAATATAATGTCGGAAGATGTTAATTGTTTTACTAAAAACTGTTTCTGAATAATATATGCATAAATATTAAAATAAAGGTAAAAAATCAGTTAATATTGTGGTATTGAATTGCAAATGTCACTATAAAAAACTAAAACCTCCAAACAACAGTTCAATTGACTAATATTACAAGGTATGATCCATGATACGTCTTTTATATCTTTCATTGTGAGCATACATTTCTATTATATAAACAGTAACACGACGGATGCCACTAGTGGAGCAGAAACTGATTACCATCCCGGAGAACCTGAGATCACTCTTAGTTTTTAGTGAGATTTGTGTTGCACAATCTTACTTTTCTGTGCAGTGTGGTCAAATATTGTCTTCTTGTCCACTTTATGTGATAAAGTTTGTCAGTGACTTGCCACAGGATGCATGATGGTTTGTTTCCTCCGGGTACTCCGGTATTCTCCACCAACAAATCTGACCTCCACGATATAACTGAAATATTGCTGAAAGTGGCGTTAAACTCCATAACCCCCCCTCCTTTTTATATTGACAAATTTTTTGTCTGTTTTTCTACAAATAACGACATCTGGTTTGATATCTTCAAACTTTCCTTCCTAGCAACTGTACTGGGTGATAAATAGTACACATTCATGAAGATTTTAATAACAACATAGAAAGTAAATATTTCTATTGATAACCCGTATATTCCATGGTCCTTTAATTAAATCATATTTATCAGTACATTTTTGTACTGGGGTACATCAGGGGCATACTCTAATCACATGAGTTGTGGTGATTATTGTTTGTACGATAACGGATAACATTTAATAAACCATCATGGGATAAAATAAAAACTCATTTATATTCATGAATATTCTGTACAATTAAACACGTATCCAGTCCCATACCGGGTCCAATATTGTCATGGACGGATTTTTGTTTGTCATATCTGCGTTTCTTCATTTGAGTTTTGAGTAGTGGTTCGTGTTGTTGTGGTTAGCTATGGTCACGACCTTTAGTTTTTAACTGGTTCTAAGCAAGGAAATTGAGCGGGCATGTATTTTGTGTATTAGGGTATCGAGTTTCCCCCTTTCTACAATTTTGCGATTAGATTTTGGAACTGTTCTGACGTGTGGTATTTATTTATTTTTTTATTTTTTTTTCATTTTATTATTTTAATATATATGCATATGTAATATGCATTATGATAATATTCAGATTTTTAACCAAAGATATAAAATGGTCATCATAAAACATTCATTAAAACAGGATTTCCATTTACAAACCTGTACAAAACAAACGAATTTTACTCATGACTGGTAGCGAACATTACAACACGGACCTAAATATGTGAAGACATGTAATGGGATAAATTCCATAGAAATCGAGGATGGAATATTACCTAACTAAAGCATGCTCTGTACGGGGTTGTTATAAATCCCTTTAGTGTATAGTTAGTCGCTGGATCATCTAAATAAACATGTTATTTTGGAGTGGCTTTTTGTTTGTTTTATTGTTTATTTATTTATGGGGGGGGGGGGGTTAAATTCTTGTAGTTCTAGCTCCTTGTTCATTTTTCCTCATATAAATCGTATTAATTTCTGAGACTCTAATTCTTTTGTTCATTGGCCATTTTACATTTTAGATAATTGAAGAAAAAAACACACTTGATATACATTGTACGACATGCTGCACACAATACATAATTTATAGGGGCCCAGGTGGCTCAATGAGTTAGGTCGCTGGATTACCTAACAACTCATACAAGCCTATCACCAATACGGCGTGGGTTCGCGCCCGGCTTTGTAAATTACAAAAAGGGTGCACTCGAATAGCAGCCGCAAGTGATAAAGTTTACCAATTGCTTGCCCATGATCGGTAGTTCTCTCCGGCTTCCTCCAGCACTAAAACTGGTCGCCATGATATAGCTGAAATATTGTTGAAAGTGGCATTAAAAGACCAAAAATCAAATCAAAATCAAATCATAATTTATATCTCTTTATTAGATAATTGAAATAAAATGAAAAATAAAAAATACCACATTGTCGGAAAAATTTCAAACTCCAACGGAAAAATCGTAGAAACAGACAAATCGATTTCCCCTAAAACACAAATAAAGCATTATTACTAATATAATACTCTTTGTAGTTATCAAGCTCAAATGAATTACTACTAATATAATACTCTTTGTAGTTATCAAGCTCAAATAAATTACTACTAATATAATACTCTTTGTAGTTATCAAGCTCAAATAAATTACTACTACTAATATAATACTCTTTGTAGTTATCAAGCTCAAATAAATTACTACTAATATAATACTCTTTGTAGTTATCAAGCTCAAAAGATGACTTGTCTTTACTTTTAATTAAATTATTTTGACTTCAAAGTCCAATTTCATTAAAAGTATCAAAATATTTCGTATCAAATGTTGTTTTTTTGTTGTTATTTAATTAACTATGATGTATACAATTTACAGGAAATTTAAAACTGAGTTAATATTGCGTCTTTTGTTTTAAAGTTATGGTCACCATGTAGTTATAAAGCGTGTAAAGTTACACTTTATAATCGTTTTATAAAATCTTAAGTCTTTTGTAGTCTACCATTTAAAACATTTCTGTAGATTGTTTATTGATTAATAAAAGTCTAATAACGAACACTTTCGCTGAAAGATTGTGTACTAGACAGGAGAATGTAAGTGTTTTGAAATAGGGCACAGTAAAGTGAATCCTTAAAAAGGTGTACTGGAGATGGAAAATAACATCGTATTTATTTCTGAGGTTGACAAATCAACCGATTCGGTGGTGTAACGGTTAGCATGCTCGCTTCGAGTGCGATAGATCGTAGGTTCGAGCCCAGATCGGGTCAAACCAAAGACTATAAAATTGTTATTTGTTGCTTCTCCGATAAGCACACAGCATAAGCACGGGTGGAGCGACATGTCTATCCGCGGACTGTTGTTTCAGTGAGCTAACACTATAAAAATCCAGCTCAACGTGTTGGTCTAGTACAAAACGGACCTCATTGAAAATTAACTTGTTCTCGCCATGAAATAGCTGAAAAATTGCTGAGTTGGCTTTAAACAACAATCACTTCCTCGCTTTTGAAGTTGATTTTCCAAAATGAAAAAGATTTTTTATTTATTACATGTATGCATTAAATTTTAAAACTCTTGTTGATATACAGTACAGTACCCGGATGTGCAAAAATCTAGTCTATCCTCCACTTCTACCGTATAAATCATGTGATAAATGATGTCTAGCTTATAAACCTCACTATCATCTCATGAGTATTGATTTATATTGTTATGGGACACTAGGAATATTAGAGGGTAAATAATTAATAACATTCACAGATTTATTCTGTTGTTATTACATATATAAACATGCCATTAATTCGTACTTAANATTTGTAAACTAAATAAGTATAAAGAAAAGATATAACATAATTAAACCAACCAAAATTATAATATTTTTTTAAATATGACACAATTATTGTACGTTGCATATCTGTGATAACAACACATGATTGACTATTCATTATGTCCCTTTTTAACCATTTCATTGGTTTTTGTTTTATTGACATGAAATGGGGGAAAAAAACACTACGCCAAACTATATGTATGTGCATGAACAAAACTGTGAGACAAAACATATAGTTGATACAATACCAGATATGTATTTCACAAGTCTTAATGATTTATTACTTTGTAAAGCACGAGTTGTCTTTCTTATCTCAGAATTGTCTTCGTCATTTATTTTGAATACATGTGTGGTGTAAATGCAAAAATATACTGGAAAATATTTATTGCTTTTCTTGTTTTAATCGTAGTAATGTACTACAATTAACCCATTATTTTATGGTTTATAGAAAACGTTGTGTTCTCATTGGTAGAGCAGCAGGGTACATCAAGATATGTACACAACTAGGGCTATATCACATAATTCACATGACTGAAGATGCCATTCTCCTGTCAGTTCTAACATTGTTTTCTATCATATTGCGGTTTACGATGATCATTCTATGTGCTGGTCGGTAAAATAAACATAGGTTCTCACTGGAAACCCTTGGAATGAAGATGAAATGTCAAGCTATGACCTACCAGATGTTGACGTTTTCAACGTATTATACCATATAAAAATGACCTCCAATAAAGAAATGGACATTGTGTACAGTTAAGAAAAGTTTGAAGATGCCAAAGGAATAATCAGAAACCGTAAATCGTAGGAAAACAGACAACACAATGGTCAAAAGAAAACGGACAACACAATGGTCAAAAGAAAACAGACAAACACAATGGTCAAAAGAAAACAGACAAACACAATGGTCAAAATAAAACAGACAACACAATGCTCAAAAGAAAACAGACAACACAATGGTCAAAAGAAAACAGACAACACAATGGTCAAAAGAAAACAGACAACACAATGGTCAAAAGAAAACGGACAACACAATGGTCAAAAGAAAACGGACAAACAACACTTTACAAAATACTACACAGAAAACTAAAGATCAAGCAACAATAATCCTAGTAAAAACTGGAGCGGAACTCAGATGCTCCGGAAGGGTGAACAGTTCCTGTTCCACTAGTGGCACCCATCGTGTTGCTCCAGTTGCAAAACCGTTGATAAGTTATGAATAAGGAAAGGACATGGTATTGCTTACGAAAAATGGAACATACCTATGGTCATATGTGAAAGATATTCCGCAACGGTTAACCAAGTCATATTGAGCGTCGCCTAGCTTAACAATCTAGTAAGTTACTCGAACACTGAAGATAATATCATCATATATATTTAAATTCAATTAAACGAAAATAGCACTCCAATGTAAATCCGAGACATATATATAGTTTCTTCAATAATTAGATATATTTATATTGGGCACAAAACAACTAAGCTCAAGCTAGCGAACAATTTCTAGCGACCACTAAGCTAGCGAACAATAAGGCGATATGTCTCAAAACCAAACAAATAAATAAAAGCGAAATGTACTTAGAATATTTCTAGCGACCAATAAGAAATATATTTCTGTAAATTCACACATTGAATCGACATCTGGGCATACAGGGAATATTTCTGAATACTCCCATCCCCTCCCTCCCACACACTTCTACAATACGAAGTAGACACTCATGTGAATAAAAAGACAATACATTGTATGTGATATTTCTCATGTTCACTCGAACATAAAATATTTCTTCTCTTTACTAAGCATATTAACAAAGACACACGTATATTTTGGGATGACGGGATAATAAAACAGCACGCCAACATTAAATAAACATAGCATAAACAAATAATTTACTGTCATGAAAACCAGTATATAATTTCGATTTGCCATCGCTTTGTAAAACAAAATAAAGTCCTAAGATTCTCTGTTCCCATATATTTTTATGCCCTATTAATGGGGGCACCCCCCACAAATCCAAATTTCAAAGTTGGTCTTTAACACCCTGCTGTGGGCTTGAGGTGCAATATCCCACCTAGGCACTTAAGGCAGTTAAAGACCTTGGCAATACCTTTGTCTAAGCCGAAAGAGGATATGAACTTTGCCGTCCTTCAATATTTGTATGGCCTATTAATGGGGGCACCTCCCCCAATCAAAATATCAAAGTTGGTCTTTAACACCCTGCTGTGGGCTTGAGGTGCATTATCCCACCTAGGCACTTAAGTCAGATAAAGACCTAGGCAATACCTTTGTCTACGCCAAAAGTGGGAAAAAACCTTGCCGTCCTTCTATATTTCTATGGCCTATTAATGGGGGCACACCCCCCCAATCCAAATATAAAAGTTGGTCTTTAACACCCTGCTGTGGGCTTGAGGTGCATTATCCCACCTATGCACTTAAGTCATTTAAAGACCTTGGCAATACCTTTGTCTAAGTCATAAGTGGGTAAGAACTTTGGCGTCGTTCTAAATTTTTTGCCCTATTAATGGGGGCACCCCCAAATCCAAATATCAAAGTTGGTCTTTAACACCCTGCTGTGAGCTTCAGGTGCATTATCCCACCTAGGCACTTAAGTCAGTTAAAGACCTTGGGAATACCTTTGTCTAAGCCAAAAGTGGGTAAGAACTTTGCCGTCCTTCTATATTTTTATGGCCTATTAATGGGGGCACCCCACCAATCCAAATATCAAAGTTGGTCTTTAACACCCTGCTGTGGGCTTGAGGTGCATTATCCCACCTAGGCACTTAAGTCATTTAAAGACCTTGGCAACGCCTTTGTCTAAGCCAAAAGTGGGTAAGAACTTTGCCGTCCTTCTATATTTTGATGGCCTATTAATGGGGGCACCCCCCCAAATCCAAATATCAAAGTTGGTTTTTCACACCCTGCTGTGGGCTTGAGATGCATTATCCCACATTAGGCACTTAAGTCATTTAAAGACCTTGGCAATACCTTTGTGTAAGCCAAACGTGGGTAAGAACTTTGCCGTCCTTCTATATTTTTATGGCCTATTAATGGGGTCACCTCCCCCCAAATCAAAATATCAATGTTGGTCTTTAGCACCCTGCTGTGGGCTTGAGGTGCATTATCCCACATTAGGCACTTGAGTCATTTAAAGACCTTGGCAATACCTTTGTCTAAGCCAAAGGTGGGTAAGAACTTTGCCATCCTTCTATATTTTTATGGCCTATTAATGGGCCCCCTCCAAAATCCAAATATCAATATTGGTCTTTAACACCCTGCTGTGGGCTTGAGGTGCATTATCCCACATTAGGCACTTAAGTCATTTAAAGACCTTGGCAATACCTTTGTCTAAGCCAAAAGTGAGTAAGAACTTTGCCGTCATTCTATATTTTTATACGCTATTAATGGGGGCACCCCCCACAAATCCAAATATCAAAGTTGGTCTTTAACACCCTGCTGTGGGCTTGAGGTGCATTATCCCACCTAGGCACTTAAGGCAGTTAAAGACCTTGGCAATACCTTTCTCTAAGCCAAAAGTGGGTAAGAACTTTGCGGTCCTTCTATATTTTTATGCTCTATTAATGGGGGCACCCCCCACATCCATATATCAAAGTTGGTCTTTAACACCCTGCTGTGGGCTTGAGGTACATTATCCCATATTAGGCACTTAAGTCATTTAAAAACGTTGGCAATACCTTTGTCTAAGCCGAAAGTGGATATGAACTTTGCCGTCCTTCGATATTTTTATGGCCTATTAATGGGGGCACCTCCCCCCAATCAAAATATCAAAGTTGGTCTTTAACACCCTGCTGTGGGCTTGAGATGCATTATCCGACCTAGGCACTTAAGTCAGATAAAGACCTTGGCAATACCTTTGCCTATGCCAAAAGTGGGAAAAAAAACTTTGCCGCCCTTCTATATTTCTATGGCCTATTAATGGGGGCACCTCCCCCCAAATCCAAATATCAAAGTTGGTCTTTAACACCCTGCTGTGGGCTTGAGGTGCATTATCCCATCTAGGCACTTAAGTCATTTAAAGACCTTGGCAATACCTTTGTCTAAGCCATAAGTGGGTAAGAACTTTGCCGTCGTTCTATATTTTTTGCCCTATTAATGGGGGCACCCCCTAATCCAAATATCAAAGTTGGTCTTTAACACCATGCTGTGAGCTTCAGGTGCATTATCCCACCTAGGCAGTTAAAGACCTTGGAAATACCTTTGTCTAAGCCAAAAGTGGGTAAGAACTTTGCCGTCCTTCTATATTTTTATGCCCTATTAATGGGGGCACCCCCCAATCCAAATATCAAAGTTGGTCTTTAACACCCTGCTGTGTGCTTGAGGTGCATTATCCCACCTAGGCACTTAAGTCATTTAAAGACCTTGGCAATGCCTTTGTCTAAGCCAACAGTGGGTAAGATCTTTGCGTCCTTCTATATTTTTATGCTCTATTAATGGGGGCACCCCCCAAATCCATATATCAAAGTTGGTATTTAACACCCTGCTGTGGGCTTGAGGTACATTATCCCACATTAGGCACTTAAGTCATTTAAAAACGTTGGCACTACCTTTGTCTAAGCCGAAAGTGGATATGAACTTTGCCGTCCTTCGATATTTTTATGGCCTATTAATGGGGGCACCCCCCACAATCAAAATATCAAAGTTGGTCTTTAACACCCTTCTGTGGGCTTGAGGTGCATTATCCGACCTAGGCACTTAAGTCAGATAAAGACCTTGGCAATACCTTTCTCTATGCCAAAAATGAGAAAAAAAACTTTGCCGCCCTTCTATATTTCTATGGCCTATTAATGGGGGCACCTCCCCCCCAAATCCAAATATCAAAGTTGGTCTTTAACACCCTGCTGTGGGCTTGAGGTGCATTATCCCATCTAGGCACTTAAGTCATTTAAAGACCTTGGCAATACCTTTGTCTAAGCCATAAGTGGGTAAGAACTTTTCCGTCGTTCTATATTTTTTGCCCTATTAATGGGGGCACCCCCCCCAATCCAAATATCAAAGTTGGTCTTTAACACCCTGCTGTGTCCTTGAGGTGCATTATCCCACCTAGGCACTTAAGTCATTTAAAGACCTTGGCAATGCCTTTGTCTAAGCCAAATGTGGGTAAGAACTTTGCCGTCCTTCAATATTTTTATGGCATATTAATGGGGGCACCCCCCCCCCAATCCAAATATCAAAGTTGGTATTTCACACCCTGCTGTGCGCTTGATGTGCATTATCCCACATTAGGCACTTAAGTCATTTAAAGACCTTGGCAATACCTTTGTCTAAGCGAAAAGTAAGTAAGAACTTTGCGTCATTCTATATTTCTATCCCCTATTAATGGGGGCACCCCCACAAATCTAAATATCAAAGTTGGTCTTCAACACCCTACTGTGGGCTTGAGGTGCATTATCCCACCTAGGCACTTGAGGCAGTTAAAGACCCTGGCAATACCTTTGTGGTAGCCAAAGGTGGGTAAGAACTTTGCCGTCCTTCTATATTTTATGGCCTATTAATGGGGGCACCTTCCCCCCCCAAATCAAAATATCAATGTTGGTCTTTAACACCCTGATGTGGGCTTGAGGTGCATTATCCCACATTTGGCACTTGAGTCATTTAAAGACCTTGGCAATACCTTTGTCTAAGCCAAAGGTGGGTAAGAACTTTTGCCGTCCTTCTATATTTTTATGGCCTATTAATGGGCCCCCAAATCAAAATATCAATGTTGGTCTTTAACACCCTGCTGTGGGTTTGAGGTGCATTATCCCACATTAGGCACTTAAGTCATTTAAAGACCTTGGCAATACCTTTGTCTAAGCCAAAGGTGAGTAAGAACTTTGCCGTCATTCTATATTTTTATGCCCTATTAATGGGGGCACCCCCACAAATCCAAATATCAAAGTTGGTCTTCAACACCCTACTGTGGGCTTGAGGTGCATTATCCCACCTAGGCACTTGAGGCAGTTCAAGACCTTGGCAATACCTTTGTCTAAGCCAAAAGTGGGTAAGAACTTTGCCGTCCATCTATATTTTTATGTCCTATTAATGGGGGCACCCCCCCAAATCCATATATCAAAGTTGGTCTTTAACACCCTGCTGTGGGCTTGAGGTACATTATCCCACATTAGGCACTTAAGTCAATTAAAGACGTTGGCAATACCTTTGTCTAAGCCGAAAGTGGATATGAACTTTGCCGTCCTTCGATATTTTTATGGCCTATTAATGGGGGCACCTCCCCCCAATCAAAATATCAAAGTTGGTCTTTAACACCCTGATGTGGGCTTGAGGTGCATTATCCCACATTAGGCACTTATGTCATTTAAAGACCTTGGCAATGCCTTTGTCTAAGCCAAAAGTGGGTAAGAACTTAGCCGTCCTATATTTGTATGCCCTATTAATGGGGACACCTTCCTCCAATCCAAATATCAAAGTTGGTCTTTAACACCCTGCTGTGGACTTGATGTGCATTATCCCACCTAGACACTTATTTCATTTAAAGACTTTGGCAATACCTTTATTTAAGCCAAAAGTGGGTAAGAACTTTGCCGTCGTTCTATATTTTATGGCCTATTAATGGGGGCACCCCCCCAATTCTAAATATCAATGTTGGTCTTTAACACCCTGCTGTGGGCTTGAGGTGCATTATCCCACATTAGGCACTAAGTCATTTAAAGACCTTGGCAATACTTTTGTCCAAGCCAAAAGTGAGTAAGAACTTTGCCGTCATTCTATATTTTTATGCCTTATTAATGGGGGCACCCCCCACAAATCAAAATATCAAAGTTGGTTTTTAACACCCTGCTGTGGGATTGAGGTGCAATATCCCACCTAGGCACTTAAGGCAGTTAAAGACCTTGGCAATACCTTTGTCTAAGCCAAAAGT
>MJUT01012488.1:72330-90171 GCA_002080005.1 Gigantidas platifrons | reverse complement strand
CATTTAAAGACCTTGGCAATACCTTTGTCTAAGCCAAAAGTGGGTAAGAACTTTGCTGTCCTTCTATATTTTTATGGCCTATTAATACCCCCCACAAATCAAAATATCAATGTTGGTCTTTAACACACTGCTGTGGACTTGATGTGCATTATCCCACATTAGGCACTTAAGTCATTTAAAGACCTTGGCAATACCTTTGTCTAAGCCAAAAGTGAGTAAGAACTTTGCCGTCATTCTATATTTGTATGCCCTATTAATGGGGGCACCCCCCACAAATCCAAATATCAAAGTTGGTATTTAACACCCTGCTGTGGGCTTGAGGTGCATTATCCCACATTAGGCCCTTAAGTCATTTAAAGACCTTGGCAATACCTTTGTCTAAGCCAAAAGTGGGTAAGAACTTTGCCATCCTTCAATATTTGTATGCCCTATTAATGGGGGCACCCCCAATCCAAATATCAAAGTTGGTCTTTAACACCCTGCTGTGGACTTGAGGTGCATTATCCCACATAGGCACTTAAATCAGAAAAGACCCGGGTAATACCTTTAATTTAAACTCCAAGTGGGAAAGAACGTTGTCGTCCTTTTTTCATGGGTTATTTATATGGTCCCCCAAATCCAAATATCAAAGTGGTATATCGGGACAGCTCAAGGCATATTTCGGAGGGACAAAGGGGAACGGGCCATTGCGCATGCGTGACTGGAAGTGACGTCACCGGAAGCGACCCTGACCGGAAATGACGTCACATGCAGTAGCTTAACAGGTAGTGACCTCATAGCCGGAAGTTTGTTCTGCGCATGCCCAGAAGGCATTCCCGCTTTTTTTTCTTATTATGGTAGTAGTACAAAATGTATCATTGCGCATAACCGGAAGTAGCATGGCTACCAGATGTGACGTGACCGAAAGAGACGTCACGGGAAATGAAGTCATTTTCTCCGCGCTTATGTCTTACTATGGTAGTAGTAAAAAATGTATCGTTGCGCATGACCGGAAGTAGCATGGCTAGCGGATGTGACGTGATCGAAAGTGACGTCATGGGAAGTGACGTCACAGGAAGTGACGTTATTTTCCAGCACTTTTTTCTTTCCATAGTAGTAGTACAAAATGTATCATTGCGCATAACCGGAAGTAGCATGGCTACCAGATGTGACGTGACGGAAAGTGACGTCACGGGAAGTGATGTCATCAGACCGAAAGTGGGTGATTCCCCTGGCGACCCTGACCGGAAATGACGTCACATGAAGTCTCATGACCGGAAGTGACCTCATATCCGAAAGTATAGTTTGCGCATGCCGGGAAGTTCATTCCCACTCTTTTTTTCTTACTATAGTAGTAGTACAAAATGTACCATTGCGCATGACCAAAAGTAGCATGGCTACAGGATGCTACGTGACTTCCGCCGGAAGTGACATCACAGGAAGTGACGTCATTTTCCCCGCGCTTATTTCTTACTATGGTAGTAGTAAAATGTATCATTGAGCATGACCGGAAGTGGCATGGCTACCCGATGTGACGTCATGGGAAGTGACATCATCAGATCGAAAGTGGGGGATTCCCTTTTGAGTGTCGTCTTATTTCTTCGAGGTGTTGTGTAGTACTACAATGGAGTTTTCTATTACGTCCGCGTTCTCACTGTGTTATTTCTACTAAATAACCTATGAGTCAAATGAATGAAATGGTATATTTGATCCCCTAAGTCACCCAATAGAAGGTCACTCTGCATTTCTCCAGGCTTGTGACTGGCTCTATATAGAGGATGCATTAACCTTTTTTTCTTTTTTTTCATAACACATGTTTAACAAGTAACGACACAAATTTCTGTACAATGTCCCTCGCTTCCACGAGATTTTCTGAGAGCCTGGTGACGTCTGTCATGCTATGTCCTGTACATCGATGAATGAGTTAAAAAATGCAACGTATTCCACACACGATAGATCCTTCTTCTTGTACTCGAATGGTATTGTAAGTCCAATGAAGGCAATGTTTGTTCATGAAATTGACTTAAGCGGATTCGTGCGGTGGACGTCCGGTTGGATCGTAGTATTCCCCTCGTGAGTTGGCGTCGATGTATATAGCGACCCAGTGTTGTCCCATTCGATGGTCTGGATCCGTATTTTCAGGGGCCGAAGGTACGTTTAATAGTCTGGGTAATCTGTTTCCGGCATAGACCCCCTTAAACACCTGTCTGGAGTGGGGATGTTTTTTCAATATAGTGTCAATCCCTAGCGTATTCATTATGCACAGTAGTCAAACTAGACTTGTCTATTTCTACCGATTTCGATCACGTTGTCAAATTCTGCATACAAGACGACGTTAATGGTCCTTGCCAGAGCTTCGGCGAAATGAATCTCTATACGTAAATTGCGCTGTTTTATCAGTTGAAACGTTCCCACTTCCGACATATCCGAAGTCAGATCGAATCCAAATAAGGTGTTTCCTTTAGCGTATTCCTGCCTGGAGATGGTATTTCCTTCGTCTTGATACATCTTTCCCGTACTGGTATAGAGTCCCATATAACTGCGAATATAACCTGCGTTTTCAAAGTCGGGTTGTAACGTTTGGCGGGAATCTGTCGTCCTTTTATAGCTCGTTGTCCTGGGGGTCCTACCGTGTCCATAGCTTTCTGGAGTAAGTTTTGTCCTGTTGAATTCAATCGTGATTTTGCTGCCTGTTTGATATTTCTTCCTTGCACGACATCTGCGGCAATATTTAATCCCGTTTTTAAAGCCTCGCGTTCTAGGGTCTTTGCTCCCTTTTTCAACAAAGACATGGCTGCTTTAAAGAGTCCTCCAAAGATACTGCCAAGTGCATGTCCTCTTTGATATCGTCTTCCCGCAAATACCGGATATCCTTTAACGGCTTGGTGTATGTGCTAATCGTGGTAAGCTTTCGTATTGTAACGAAGAGTTGGTTTCATTCTAGAGAGAATTATTTTCGCTTTCTACAGTGAAGTGTCACCACCACTCGTCCTCTTTCGAATGGCACTATAGAGCCCGTGTCTTCCCTTATATCTATTTCCACGGTCTGAAATCGTCGTTGTAACAGAGGACAGTACTATATTGGATCAAACACTCGGGTGATCATTTCTCCGTCTCTTCCTTCCACCGGTACGATTCTCAATAACGGTACTTGGGAATACCCCACCATTCTCGGTTCCACCAAGGGACAATACACGTACAGAGAATTTAATCCTTTCTTGACGTCCGCTACCCAATCTGAAACATACTCCCCCGCCGGGAATATAGCTTGTCTGAATCCTAACATGGATTGTAATAAAGGATTGATGATGACTTGACAATCTTTTTTCACTTTCATACCGTATCGGTTTTATGATTGATTGCGTTGAAACCCATGTCGAATTTATTCTTGAGTTCCTTTCTGTGCTTTCCCCCTCGATGGGGAATCCTTTTCGCCGAGGAATAGAACCCATCCGCTAACAAGACCATATGCTTTTGTAGTTCTGACTCCTTGTAAAAGTGAACCTTCAACCAGGCTTCGTTATTCTTGACGTTATACCAACTGTGAGGATACTGTATCTCTGCCAATCCGATTTCCCAGACTCCGCCCAGAACCGATATTTTAGGCAATTTTGTCGTGTAATGAGTCAACGTATTGTTCGGAAAGTAATTCATGGAACTGTTACTAGGCAGAGTCAGGTAAAACATGCTTCTTCTTGATCGTGGCGTTAGGTAACAGGTATCCCAGACAACTGCTCAACAAGGCCGTCAGCAAGGTACTGTTCTCCGATTCGACCATCAAGTTGTAAATGCTGACTACGATAACCGTGTACAGGATGAGTACCTGACACAAAAATAAGACCTCCGAACGTGGAGTCTTCTTTCCACAAGTCACCCAGTACGATACACTGTCCGTGTCACTCGGTGCCAATCGCAAGACTGACACTTCAAACCGCGACGCCTCGCTTTTGTAGGTCCTGTTTAAAGATCCAGCTGTTGAAGGACTCTGGACATCCGAGCCACTTGACTAAATTCTGAACACTTCGTCCCTTTTTTCAATCTTGTATACGTCGTCTATCTTAATGACTTTCAGTAATTCTTCGGCATAAAATGTTTCTTCCAGAATTTCACCGTGGTCGTCTTTGACTAAGTATACCTGGGGTCTGGTTTCGATACATTTCACTACCGTAAACAATTCTTCAGTCCAGTTGGGTAAATATCCTTTCTTGAACGTACGCTTGGCTTTGCTGAGTCGCACTCCATCTCCGGGAGAAAATTTGCACGATTTTGTGGGTCCCTTTCTTCCATATAGCCTCTTGGACATCGTTGTTTGGTTAGTCCACGTGACTTCTGCAGGTGGTATGCCTATGGTTCTGTGAACGATGTGGTTATAAGATATGACCATCTCGGATAGAACGTCTACGTAGGTTAGGGATTCTCTGTGTGTGAAATACTTCCACATCTTGGTTTTCAATGTTCTGCTAAAACGTTCAATGATACTGGCTTTGGTCTCCTCGTTGTAAGCGGTAAAGAAGTGCACGTCGTGTTCTTTGAGAAACTTTTGAAATATTCGGTTGGTAAAATTCAGTTCCTCAGTCTGTCTGTAAGCGTATCGGACGCCGCCCCGATTTGAAAATGACCTGAAACGCATCTTTTAAAGTTTTCCCCGTCTTGTCTTTCAATGGAACGAACCATGCATTTCGGGATAACACGTCTATACATGTCCTTTGTTGTAAGAAGATAATTTTGCCAGATCCACTAAATCCGCCTGCCACTGGTGGTCAATTCCATAGACTACAACGCGTCTCCTGGGAAATCGTCGTCTAGTTGGTTTATGCAAAGTATGGGTGTACTGAGAACGTAACTATTCTCTGACTTGTTTCTTCCTATAACCTTTCGGCTTCAATTTGCTCAATCCTCCATAGCTGGCGGGAGTTAAAAGGTTGTAATAGGTCGACTCCATGTTTACAACTGCCCCGTCGTGGTCTCAATCTCCGTTTTAAAATTCGACCCAGCTCTGGACTTCTTTCTTTCTGTTTCTTGGTGTTTTTGGGGAGTACGGTCTAATAGTGGAGGGACTCTGTTGTCGTTTGCGAGATCTGGATGTTCTTTAGGTCTGAGTGATGTATCTCCAGCGGTCCTCTTGACCAATCAAATATTGTGTAGCATTTGCTTCTCATAAGGTTTCTCCGAATATTTCCGTTCCATGTGGGTTGAAATATTTCCTTTTGCTCAGCACGTCATTGACTAAATCCACCACGTTGCTCCCTTGAACGGTCTCTCCCTTGTATTTCAATTCCCCTATCTCGTTCCAGCTAATGTCGGGACTGCTCTTCATTTTTTTCAACAAGAGTTGTGCCTTGGCCTTCATTGTTTTTGGTACGCTTTCCAAAATTTCTTTGTCAATCAGGTCCTGTTTCACGGGTTCAGGTGCGACTGCCACGGATCTGGGTCTGTAATCGTCGTAGACGTTCAAATATCGAGTGAACGATTGGTCGTATAGCTTGAGACGTTCGTCTGCCGACAGGTCTTCTCTTTCTAGTATGGTTTGCATCTTCTTATTCAAGGTATCCATGACTTTCACGCGTTGTTCCACTGGAGGGTTTGGGCACTCTTGAGTCTGGTGGTATCTATTTGTTAAGGTTAGTTCCTTCATTGAAATAATGTAGAGAGCAACGGTGCTACTACAGATGCAATCGGTGCTAGTAGGGATCCCAAAAATCCACATTTCTGTAAGATCACTTTCTTCTTTTTGAGAGAGACCGACTTTTTGGTCAGTGCTCTCAATCTGGCTTTATTTCTCTTGAGTTTTTCTTCCTGCAGTAAAGCTAACGGAACGTTGCCTCTTAAAATATCATCGGCACATTCACACAGACAGTCGACGAGACTATGATCGGCTTTGGTTATGAGGTGTTTACGAATACACGGTTTCGTCTTTTGTAAGTACAAAAATGTATACTATATCACTGCCGTGCTTTTTCAAGCGCTGAGATACCATGTTATTCCCACTACGTCTGATGCAAGAGTGACAAGAAACGGGATGTAACATCCTTTTTATGACTCGACATACGCTTTCTGTTCCTCACCGGGAAAGATAAACGTTCATAATCTCAGGATATCCAGTGTGTTTTGTTTCATATCGATCACCATGTCGCCGTGAGGTCTGGCCGTAGCTCGGGCAAAGGCTTCCAGGAAATATTGCGTTCTCCTGGGATGAATTTGGTGTGCTAGCGCCATGATCTGCGATACGTCTGTCGGGTTTTTGAATAGAACCATGTAATGGGCATTGAGACTTATGGCTCTATGGTGATTTCCTCGATGAAACAGATTCTGAACGATGTACATCACGCTGATGTTTCTGTGGTAACTCTTTTTCGAAAACAGTGAAGCCACCCTTTGATCAGTTTCGTCCATGAGATCGTCCAAAATTAGCTAATGTTTTTCTCTTGGATCTAAATTATCCAGATCCGGTAAACCTTGTTGAAATTCTACCCCTTCTATGGTTCCATACAACGTCTGATATTCACCATAACATCATAAGATCTGATCTGGTTTGGGAGTCATCATGTGTTTGATATTGTGAATGAACCGTCGGACAAACATCGATTTTCCACTGCCTGTAGGTCCGGCAATTACACTGGTAAACGGATGTACCCATGGCATAAAATGATCGGGATCGTATCCGTCTGGAACCCAAAACAAAAACGGATTATTGGTTTTCAAAATATAATAGAGTATTGCTGTTGCTGCGGCGACGGCGGCATATATCCCTCTGTCAGCGGTTGCGGTGGCTGTGCATATCCCTCTGTCAGCGGCGGCGGCGGCGTATACCACTCGGTCAGCGGCTCTTAGTTTATTTAGTAGAAATACCAGTGAGAATGCGGACGTGAAGCCAAACACCATTGGAGTACTACACAACACCTCGAACAAATAAGATGACACTCATAAGGGAATCCCCACTTTCGATCTTATGATGTCACTTGCCATGACATCACTTTCGGTCACGTCACATCCGGTAGCCATGCTACTTCCGGTCAAGCTCAATGATACATTTTATTACTACCATAGTAAGAAATAAGCGCCTGAAAATGACGTCACTTCCTGTGATGTCACTTCCCATGACGTCACATCCGTTAGCCATGCTACTTTCGGTCATGCGCAATGGTACATTTTGTACTACTACAATAGTAAGAAAAAATTAGCGGGAATGCATTTCCCGGCATGCGCAGAACATACTTCTGGTTATGAGGTCACTTCCGGTCACGAGATTTCATGTGACGTCATTTCCGGTCATGGTCGCTTCCGGTGACGTCACTTCCAGTCACGCATGCGCAATGGCCCGCTCCCCTTTGCTCCCCCCGAAATATGCCTTGAGCTGTCCGGATATACTACTTTGATATTTGGATTTGGGGGACCCTATAAATAACCCATGAAAAAATATCGAAGGATGGCATAAGTTCTTGCCCACTTGGGGTTTAAAACAAAGGTATTACCCGGGTCTTTAACTGACATAAGTGCCTAGGTGGGATAATGCACCTCAAGCCCACAACAGGGTGTTAAAGACCAACTTTGATATTTGGATTTGGGAGGGATGCCCCCATTAATAGGGCATACAAATATAGAAGGACGGCAAAGTTCTTATCCACTTTTGGCTTACGCAAAGGTATTGCCAAGGTTTTTAAATGACTGAAGTGCCTAGGTGGGTTATTGCACCTCAAGCCCACAGCAGGGTGTTAAAGACCAACATTGATATTTTGATTGGGGGGTGGGGTGCCCCCATTAATAGGCCATACAATATCGAAGTACGCAAAAATGTTTTCCCACTTTTGGCTTAGACAAAGGTATTGCCAAGGTCTTTAACTGCCTTAAGTGCCTAGGTGGGATATTGCACATCAAGCCCACAGCAGGGTGTGAAAGACCAACTTTGATATTTGGATTTGGGGGGTGCCCCCATTAATAGGGCATAAAAATATAGAAGGACGGCAAAGTTCTTACCCACTTTTGGCTTAGGCAAAGGTATCGCCAAGGTCTTTAAATGATTTAAGTGCCTAGGTGGGATAATGCACCTCAAGCCCACAGCAGGGTGTTAAAGACCAACATTGATATTTTGATTGGGGGGTGCCCCCATTAATAGGCCATAAAATTATCGAAGGACGGCAAAATTCATATCCACTTTCGGCTTAGACAAAGGTATTGCCAAGGTCTTTAACTGCCTTAAGTGCCTAGGTGGGATATTGCACCTCAAGCCCACAGCAAGGTGTTAAAGACCAACTTTGATATTTTGATTGGGGGAGGTGCCCCCATTAATAGGCCATAAAATATCGAAGGACGGCAAAGTTCTTACCCACTTTTGGCTTAGGCAAAGGTATTGCCAAGGTCTTTAACTGCGTTAAGTGCCTCGGTGGGATAATGCACCTCAATCCCACAGCAGGGTGTTAAAGACCAACTTTGATATTTGGATTTGGGGGTTGCCCCCATTAATAGGCCATAAAAATATAGAAGGACGGCAAAGTTCTTACCCACTTTTGGCTTAGGCAATCGTATTGCCAAGGTCTTTAAATGACTTAAGTGCCTAGGTGGGATAATGCACCTCAAGACCACAGCAGGGTGTTAAAGACCAACTTTTGGCTTAGGCAAAGGTGTTGCCAAGGTCTTTAAATGACTGAAGTGCCTAGGTGGGATAATGCACCTCAAGCCACAGCAGGGTGTTAAAGTCCAACATTGATATTTTGATTAGGGGGGGTGCCCCCATTAATAGGCCATAAAAATATCGAAGGACGCCAAAATTCATATCCACTTTAGGCTTAGACAAAGGTATTGCCAAGGTCTTTAAATGACTTAAGTGCTTAGGTGGGATAATGCGCCTCAAGCCCACAGTAGGGTGTTAAAGACCAACTTTGATATTT
Source organism: Gigantidas platifrons (assembly GCA_002080005.1). NCBI lineage: Eukaryota > Metazoa > Mollusca > Bivalvia > Mytilida > Modiolidae > Gigantidas > Gigantidas platifrons. Next base: position 81,307 of record MJUT01012488.1, on the reverse strand, counting down.
GGATTGGGGAGGGGGGGTGCCCCCATTAATAGGCCATACAAATATAGAAGGACGGCAAAGTTCTTACCCACTTTTGGCTTAGGCAAATGTATTGCCAAGGTCTTTAAATGACTTAAGTACCTAGGTGGGATAATGTACCTCAAGCCCACAGCAGGGTGTTAAAGACCAACATTGATATTTTGATTGAGGGGGTGCCCCCATTAATAGGCCATAACATATCGAAGGACGGCAAAGTTCTTACCCACTTTTGGCTTAGACAAAGGTATTGCCAAGGTCTTTAACTGCGTTAAGTGCCTAGGGGGGATAATGCACCTCAAGCCCACAGCAGGGTGTTAAAGACCAACTTTGATATTTGGATTTGGGGGGGTACCCCCATTAATAGGCCATAAAAATATAGAATGACGGCAAAGTTCTTACTCACTTTTGGCTTAGACAAATGTATTGCCAAGGTCTTTAAATGACTTAAGTGCCTAATGTGGGATAATGCACCTCAAGCCCACAGCAGGGTGTTAAATGACTTGATGGTATATTCGTGCATCGAAATGCCATGCTTTGGGACATTCCGTGGTCTAATAATAGCAAGGTCATTCCCAGAATTTTCGTATTAATAGGTCATGCATTAAAACATAAATAAAGGATTCCAATTCAAATAAATGTAGCCAAAATTGAGCTCGATATAATCCTGATATATTTAACTTTAAGTATCAATTTTAATTATTCTCTTCCATTCAACATTATTCACACTACAACAAAGTGAAAGGTACTTTTTTCTTTAAAAGGGACTGCTATATGTTCTAAGCTCTTATTGGTGAATTCAATTAGTGGTTTGGCACAAATAAATACACAATTTAAACATAAATAGATAAAAACTATTAAATAAATGCGACACGCATATGCAGGATTTATATTTTGTTTATTTTTTAAAAACGTATTGCTATATATTTCTATTGTTCTATATTCACATTTTTTTTTTATATTTATGAGACGTGGGAACAGAGAATCTTAGGACTTTATTTTGTTTTGCAAAGCGATGGCAAATCGAAATTATATACCGGTTTTCATGACAGTAAATTATTTGTTTACGCTATGTTTATTTAAAGTTGGCGTGCTGTTTTATAATCCCGTCATCCCAAAATATACGTGTGTCTTTGTTAATATGCTTAGTAAAGAGAAGAAATATTTTATGTTCGAGTGAACATGAGAAATATCACATACAATGTATTGTCTTTTTATTCACATGAGTGTCTACTTCGTATTGTAGAAGTTTGTGGGAGGGAGGGGGTGGGAGTATTCAGAAATATTACCTGTATGCCCAGATGTCGATTCAATGTGTTGATTGTACATTTACAGAAATATATTTCTTATTGGTCGCTAGAAATATTCTAAGTACATTTCGCTTTTATTTATTTGTTTGGTTTTGAGACATATCGCCTTATTGTTCGCTAGCTTAGTGATCGCTATAAATTGTTCGCTAGCTTGAGCTTAGTCATTACAGAGGCATTCCAAATTTAAACGGCACGAAAAAATCACAATGCCTGACTCTGTATCATTTACTAAAGTAAAGTTTTCATCTTTGCTAGTTTTAATATTCAACTCACCCAACGCTTCGTGAAGTTCTGTTCTACTTTTCGGCAATTTTGGAAATTGTTTTCTTCTCTCTCTCTGTACATTGTCATCGCAACATTTTTCAAGTCCTTGGGATTTAATAAACTCTCATCCATTTTCTGTAGTTCACTGCGTATAACTTTGGAGAGACGCTGAGATATATCTCCCGAATTGTGACGAACACGAACACGGAGTTGGCGTGTTTCTGCCTTGTGATCATCAGCTTCGTGGTTGTGGGCATTCTTCGTTTTTACTATTGCCAGTCCTGCGGATAACGCGTTTCTGGAATAAACTTCATCAGGTACACTATGATCAAACGATTGGAAAGCCAAATAACTTAAAAAAATTAGGAGCAAGTAACCCAAAGGGCCTGAACAGAATGAGCGCAAAATCGGCTAAGGTCACCTATGCCTGAGGGAGGGGAATCTTAGTCTTATTAATAATTTCATCGTTTAGGAACTGTAACCAAAGTATACATTAATGATATATATGAAAACTCGAATATGCCTTCTATATTTGTATAACATTTTATTATTTCTATATGATAACTTTAAACCCCTTTACTGAGAATGATAGCATCTGGGTTCACGCCAGGGTTTTGGTGGGGTTCATGTTGCTTATCTTTTGAGTTTTCTGTGTTGCGATTTTTGTTTTGATTGACTTCGTCCTGTGTCTTGTGTGTCCAAATGTTCCCAGTTTCTTTGGATTGTCCATTTTGATTGCCCCTTCTGCTTTCTTCTACCGTTTTTTGTAGGTTGAACAGATGAATTATTATTGATATAATTTGTGTTATGGCATGGTAAAAGTACAATACGTTTCCGATAGTTAAAAAATGTCAACTTTGCTATTTTAACATGATGCGTATCGTGATAAAATCAAACAGCTACAGGCAACCATCAGTCGATTACTATTGAAATGTAATATAGTAAAAACCCACAATGCTGTGTACATAACATTGTGGCTCCAATCCTTTATCTTATAGACTTAGCGTGTTAGGTGTACTTTTAAGAGAAAAATACAATCATACGAGATGTATCTCCATTTATCGATCAGTGATCTACAAACCACACATCCATAAAATTGGTATATTCCGTTTGTGTTCTATAAGAGTACAAGAGTTCAAAATACAGAATACAAGATCAATACAAGAACACATGTAAAACAAAAGGCAGAGGTAATCATAGTTGATGTTTGACCATCCTTGTTTAGGCTCTTTGGTTTTCTTGGTCCAAGACACTATTCAATTATTTGCCTTTTTAAACGTTTGATTATGGTAGTACATAATGGAGAGTTTCTCTGGATTGTCCATTTTTGATTGCCCCTTCGGTATTCTCTAACGTTTATTTAAATCAAATATATCTTGTAAGCCATGCCAGTACCGAAGTACTGACTACTGGGTGGATTACAACTTCCAGTACTAATAACCCACCAATAGAGAATGATTAATAAGATTTTGCAGGGATACATGCATCACTTATGTATAGATAAAAGCTGAGCACATGTTTCAGAAGTACAAAAGAAAAAAAACGTGAATATCCAATTTAGCGCGCACTGACACGTTTTTTAAATAACATTTATCATGTACGCTCATAGTCAACAGCAAAACTATTTAAAAGTATTTGGGAGTAAGTAAACCAAAGGACTTAAATAAGATAGCCATATCCGTTTCGTCCACCAATAAAATTGATCGCCATGATATAGCTGAAATATTGTTGAAAGTGTCGTTAAATATCATGACCTTAACCCTCTACCTATTTCTGAAGATTGTACAATTTGTTTTTAATTTTCCCACAGTGTGTATGTATAAGGCCAAAATGTCATGAATTTTCTTCATTTATGATCAGTATTACAGTATAAATATCCTTGTTTAACATATAAATTAATGCACTTCAAGACAAAATATGGTATATTACTGTATTTATCCTATGGCGGATAAATATACATGTTAAAAGGACGAATTCATCACATGGCTGTGAGAGGTCAACAATTCAGTGACCTATCAATTTATTCATTAAATTGAATTTTAACCGTGGCAATAGTGTGATATACGTGCAATAATATAAGCATTATATGTTCTACCTGCACTTTAATCAGGGTAAGGTTATTATGATTACCTGAAATGCTATTCTAAAGCATGTACCAATATACCATAACATTATGTACCATGTGACTGAAGGTCATGGTTATGTTATGGGTGCATCGAGTACTCCTCTGCATGGTTGATATACAAATTCACTATTTATGATGAATATGGTTTGTAAAGATAGATCTAAATCCAGGTACACTAAGATCGCGGCCATGAATATGCCTAGTGTAATGTGAAGTAATTACTTGCGAAGGTACTACTTAAATTTAAGTCAGTAGACTATCTAGGTTTTTTTTTTTGCTATGAAAACTCCTCGATACCATAAATCCTAAACTAAAATTACATGCATCACTCCATCAAGGTTTCATAGCCGTCATTCTGACAGTGTGGTTAATTATTGGATCCTACTACCATCCGATCGCTACCGCAAAAACCTCTCGATAATCAAGGTTTAAATAATTATTGGATCCATCCAACCACCATACGATCGCTACCACGAAAGCTCCTCAATAATCAAGGTTTTACTGCCGTTATTTTGACTGTAATAACCATTATGGGTTTTCTATATCTGGACAACTTATAGATATGTATCGGATACAATCAGCAATCTATTATATCATCTAAACTTGTAATGGAAATTATGAGAGGTACCATGTCATGGAGCACGAAAAACTTCATGGTTGAAACATCAGGTCTCATTTATGTTTTCCATTCATCTGCTAAATCTGGCATATTGTATTGCCCATGGCTCTATTTGGGACAATGATCTATTGTTTTGATCACAGTGATCCTGAATTACATATTGTCCACATTTCGATATGGAACAAGATAATATTGCATAAAAATCAGTGATACAGAATTAGATTCGTAATCATGAAAACCATGAACTCCTATTTAGAAATATCGTTTTGACGTAGCCAACCCCGCACCCCTCCCCGTCACAAAAATCAATTCTGCAATGCCATTGATGTTATCATCAGTAGTCTCTTGACATGAGATATGACGTTTCCTTTCTAGATTCTTTCTCTTTACTATAAGCGTAGATATATACTCAATATAGTGCGCACTGTTCTTTTCTGGAAAAACTTCCATTGCAAGAATGAACAGCGAAATAATTTAAACGTCTTTTGGAGCAACAAAGCCAAAGAACCTAAACGTGATAGTTAAATCGACTATGGGCAATTATTTCTAAAAAATAAATAATTGTATATCTAATAAATCATATCAGTGCCAAAACACTGACTGACAGGGTGGATGGTTCCCTCGGGTACTAAAATAGTTCGCCAGCAGAGGTATCGACCTTGTGATAATAACTATGACGTAGATATCCAATTTAGTACGCACGCAGCATTTGTTTACACTCTATTACACATTAAATTTAGTATTCTTCTTTCTTGAATGTCCTTTTGGTTTACTAGAATGAGCACTCATATGGACTTGTACGTGTTGATATACGTATTTATGTGCAAATAGTTTGTAAGGTGTTGGAAAGGTCAGACTAATTTAATCTGAAGATCTTTACTACAAAACTGTCATGAAATGCTACAAATTTAATCAAAGCTTCTGATTTTGTTGCTCCATTAAAACAATGTATATTTCCAACTCATACATTAATTATGTCGATATCATTAAAATAAATAAATAAATAAAAATCTCTATTTAGAGAGGTAACTTATTTGGATTATACCAATTTTCAATAAGGCTCTCTGAAAACAATACATAAGTACATGGACATAGATATCAGCAAAGTATATATAACACAATAACATATTCAAATATTTTAAATAATATAACGCAAATATTTAAAAAAAAATAATAATAATCAGTTTATCAAAAATTTAATAATTACAAATTATGTAAGAGTTTTTGAATTCAAATACAGTTTTCGAGGTTTTAATTTAATTTGGTAGTGAGTTCTATACTCTTGGCCCACAAGAAGAAGAACTTGATTTGTACAATTTAGTATTTGATTTCGGAACAAGGAAATTGTCTGATGATGAAAATCTAGTATTGCATGACTCCTTGTTATTTGCAGAAACAATATGATTTAATAAATATTCCGGGGCTAATTCATTTTTAGATTTATACATTAATAAAGCTTTGTGATAAAGTATTCTTTTCGTAATTGGAACAATCCCACATTCCCGAAATAGTTCACTAGATTGTTTTTTAAAATCGTCCTCATCTAGAATAATTCTTGCAACCCTTTTTTGTAATCTTAGTAAACTTTCAAGTATATATTTACTACAATCCCCCCAAATTGAACAACAGTAATCTAAGTGGGGAAGAATATATGCATTATAAACCAGAATTCTCGTTTTGTGTTTCAAGTATTTCTTGATTCTCCTGAGTAATGCTAAAGATGAATTTACTTTTTTAATAATATGATGTATGTGTTCAGTCCAAGAAAATGTTGCATCAACGAAAACACCAAGGACCTTTTCACACTGACTTTCATTGATTTGAAGGCCATTGATAAATATATCAAATATTTCATCAGATGAGGTACAAAGTTTCTGTTTTGAACCAATACACATGGTCTTTGTTTTTGATACATTTAAAACCATTCTATTTTCGTAACACCAGTGGGAAATGTCTTCTAATATTGTATTAAGTGTTTTGCTTATACAAAGCTTGTTTTTCCCAGTCGCCGATATAGTACTATCATCAGCAAAACGATCAGTGTTATGATCATTCCATTGTCCTCGTATTGAAATTGAGAATTATCGTGCTACATAATCAGTAATGAATGGTATGACCTATGTATGTTTCCAGGTGATATGTTCATTGCCGACATAAAAAAAATCATATTATTCTATCATAACAGTAGTTCATTTCGCTTACAATTTCATTCCGCTTATTTACAATACAAACTTAGATATCTAATTTAGTGCGCACATTGCGTTTCTGGATTACTCTCCAAGTCCAACAAATTGGAACGCCTAATAATTTTAAAGTCTTTGGGAGCAAGAAAACAAACTAAGGGCCTAAACAGGATAGTGAAAACATAATATGAGGAATTGGAGAGAACTTTATATAAGTTGTAAAAACTTGTGTTCAATCCTATTGCATATATTTGGCAATAAAATATGTTTAAATTAATATGAGGATTATAACGAACAGTCTCCCCCTCTTTTCTCAAGAAGACGTGGCGATATATACTTGTAAGCATGCGAAATGAGATTTTAAGTAGACGTTTTCACATGTGGATGATATTAAAAAAAATCAGGAAAAAGTGTGACGAGCATGGTGAAATTTCAACATCGGTATATTGTAACAATTTCTGTCTCACTGCATTACCCATACCATATATTTTATTGAAGCAAAGGGTCAGGTGAAAGAAAAAAGACACACAAAATAAATTTTAAATTTAATTGCAAACATTTCATGAAATTCTGACAGAAACAACTTATAAACCAGTTTAGTACTTATACGGTATTGAAACCCTGACATAAACATATTTCTAATTATTGCCATGATAAAAAGGAATATTTTGATATCAAACTTTCTGGCCCGTATTCACAAAGGAGATTTAAATTTAAACTCGGTTTAAATTTTCGTTAAGACAAGTTTAAAAAAATTTCATATTCATGAAAGTGGTTTAATTTAAACTAAGTTTAAAACGGTGTTTAAATGGTCTTAAACCTAGTTTAATTTAAACCTGGAAAGGAGCAAGGTTAAATGAGGTTTAACAGCACGAGCATACTTTCAATTTATAAATTTCATGGTGTTGCGTGTTCTTTCTCCGTCTTTGCTTCTGTCCATATGATTAGTTTTTATGAAATCGGTGGGAAAAGTTAAAGAAACTGCTATCACTCGACTAGTAACTAAGTTAATCCAAACCTTGAGAGGATCAAGTTTAAATGAGCATGCATAATTTCCATTTGTAAATTTCATGGTAATATGTGTTCTTTCTTCATCTTTCTTCTATCCATTTATCTATGTTTGTGAAGACGAAGAGAAAAGTTTGTTAACTGTCAATTGAATGTCAATCACTCGTCATTTTATAACAAAAGGTAGACATATCTGTCTATTTAAAAGCATCTGTTTTGGTTTCTTTGAAGTGTACTAATTGTGTTTTGTCCAACGTCGGACCGTGAAGCTGTAATTTTATTGATTACTATACTCTCGCACAAACATATTTTTTTGTAAAGAAATATTGTGATATATATTTCTAATAAAAGTGGGTACTTGCTACAGCTACTAGAATTCAAGTAACAACACGATTTTTTATTGTTAACCGGACCAGTAATTCGCGGAACCTTCCCCTGGGTACGGCGTATTTTAAAAGACAAAAACGTCAGGTAAGAATAAAAATTATCTATATCCATCTGCTTTAAAATGTCCTATCCGGAAAACTGCTCTGAGAATTACTCAACCGAGTAACAATAACAACTTCTTAATGTTACCTATTTCGAGTAACTGTGGTGATTGCCTGAATGTATTAGGATGGGTTGTTTTGGTTAGAATTATTTTAATCTATTTGATTTTAGTATTTACTTACTTTCTCACTAACCTAAAACTCTCAACACCAAAAGAAAAATTATTACCTCGTCTTTGATTATTTTGTTTTTAGTCTTTTCCATGTGTGTCAGCAAAGTTTCTCATTGACTAATATCTATCACATGTGGCTATGATTTATATGAAACAAGAAACAACAGTGAAATCAAGGTTAAATCGATATCCAAAAACTCTAATGTCAAGGGACAAAGACAAATCAAAGAAAACGGCGATAAAAATAATGAACAACATATAAAACCACACTTAAAACCAAAAGTATATTAGCAACTCGGACCAGGTGCACAGGCAGGGTAAGTGTCCTCTGCTCTTTCTTGAAACACTCACTGAGTTTCTCATGTCATGTTCGGTATTATACGGCAGAAGAAGAAAATTATGACGTATGGAATAAATCTGTCCTCAATGTGAAGATGGACACCATACATGTATGTATAAACAAGTTAATGATGGCGAACGTAGAACATTTGAAGTGATGGCAATCTTGAGGCAACTATAGCTTGCCCTGCTCCGAATGTTTTTTGTAAGAATTTAGCAAAATACAAAAAGTCCGTGTACAGGTAACTCTGGCAAGCTGTCAAATAATGTATCATTTGAATGATGATAACTCCATACGCAGGAGTGGATGGAATGTTACCGGAGATAAATGGAAAGTTATCATGGAAAGGGGACAGGAGACGCTAACAAAATGGGTGCACTTGACTACTCATACATGTATACCACTTGATGCAAATATATCTCAGGGACATCCTGGTATTGAATCTCGACTTT
>MJUT01012488.1:18613-64535 GCA_002080005.1 Gigantidas platifrons | reverse complement strand
ATAGATGCTTCCTACCACGTTTCGGTCCATTTGGCCAAGCTGTTTCAGAGTAGAAGATTTTTAGAAATCGACCAATCAGAAACAAGAATTGACTGTGGCGACCATGTTTGTAAATGGATCGGGACGAAATGAGCAATCGTAACAGAGGACTTTCCATAGATGCTTCCTACCAAGTTTCGGTTCATTTGGCCAAACGGTTTCAGAGGAGAAGAATCTAAAAAATCAGTCAGAGTAGAAGATTTTTAGACATGAGCACTCTTTATAGAGGACCTTCCATAGATGCTTCCTGCCACGTTTCGGTTCAATTGGACACGTGGTTTCAGAGGAGAAGATTTTTTAAAATTGGGCTATCAGAAACAAGTATTGCCTGTGGCGGCCATGTTTGTAAATGGATCGGGACGAAATGAGCAATCTTTATAGAGGACCTTCCATAGATGCTTCCTATCAAATGTCAGTTCATTTGGGAAAGCGGTTTCAGAGGGGAATATTTTTTTAGAAATCAACCAATCAGAAACAAGAATGACCTGTGGCGACCATGTTTGTAAACGGATCGGAACTAAATGAGCAATCTCTATAGAGGACCGTTCAATGATGTTTCCTACCATTTGGCCAGGCGGTTTCAGAGGGGAAGATTTTTTAGAAATCAACCAATTAGAAACAAGAATGGCATGTGGCGGCCATGTTTGTTAACGGATCGGGACGAAATGAGTAATCTTTATAGAGGATCTTCCATAAATGTTTCCTACCAACTTTCGGTTCATTTGGCCAAGCAGTTGCAGAGGAGAAGATTTTAAAAAATCGGCCAATCAGAAACAAGAATTGCCTGTGGTGGCCATGTTTGTTAATGGATCGGGACAAAATTAACAATCTTTATAAAGATCCTACCATAGATGCTTCCTACCAAATTTCAGTTCATTTGGCTGAGAGGTTTCAGAGGAGAAGATTAATATGTGAAAAGTTAGTGGACGACGCACGACAGACGACGGACACCAAGTGATGGCAAAAGCTCAAGTTGCCTTTGGCAAGGTGAGCTAAAAAAAATCTTAACTATTAAAGCAGCCCTTTTTTTCTCACATTTATTAACGGCCAGTTGGAAAGACCAAGGAAAGGTCTGAATTTATTATACCATAGGGGTAATCAGAAGCCGTAAATAGAATCAGGACATATAATGCAATGGCCAAAATGAAGAAAGGGACAAACAATGATCTACAAAACGCAACACAGAAAAATAAAGATTGAGCAACACGAATCCCACAAAAAACGGGCTGAACTCAGGTGCTTCGGAAGGGTAGGCAGTTCCTGACATCATGCTATTTTTAAATGTTGTAAGATATGTACTAACCACTGTAAACATCAAGTTTATATGAAATGACTTTCTTCATCACGGTTTCTTTGTTCACCATGGCAACACATTTGAGTATTTTATTTGTATGCATTGGATTTAATGTTAGAATGATTCTGTTCTGTACATTCCAGGCCTGTGGTGGTTCTATTCTGTTTTTGTCCTCTATGGCAGTGATGGCACCAGTTTGCTCGACATCGTCAAGAAATATTTTAATGTCAGCAGCTGGGTTGCTTCCCTCGGTTTTACATAGAGTGTTGTATGATTTTCCCTCCTCCAATCTGATGTCCATAGGTGGATTTCCAACGTTAACTTGTTTCTGCGTATCGAGTCTAAATTCCATTTTGGAAAACATTTCTGGAAATTCGAAAAAGAATATATTTATAGTCATCATGCAATCTTTCTTTTGCACTAAATGAAATTAAATATTTTTGGACAATACAAATAGCTTATTAAATTTTGTATTGATTAAAATGTTTTTTTTTCTTCTTGAAACATATTATTTTAAATCATGTCACTGACATTGAATGCAAAACATGATTTTGACAATAACACTGAATTACATTACATTTTGTACGTTTGCCCAATTAAGTGAATTTGGTACCATTAATGTTAACATACTTTCCTCATAGAGTTGAAGATCCTGTGTTCGATCCTAGTCAAGTCAAACCAGAGAAATAGGCATTAGTTATAATAATATCTACTTCTTAGAGCTGTCGTGGTCGTATGGTAGTTGCATTTACAACTACCTATGCAATCAGTGCCTATCACCACTAAAGTTGTAAGTTCGAATCCTGCTCACGGCGAGGTGCACTCGATACAACTTTATGTAATAGTTTGTCAATGACTTGCAGCAGGTCAGTGATTTTCTCTGAGTACTCTGATCTGGTTTCCTCCACAGCCATGATATAACTGAAATATTGTTGAAAGTGGCGTTAAACACCATAACTTCCTAACCAATCATCCTAGTTTTTCTTTGCCATCATGTGAAAACCATTTGCAGTCATTTTCATAGGAAAATCTGTACTATTTTACTAATTCAATTATGAACAGGTAATTAATTGGTGAGTTAACTTTTGGTAAACAGACCATGAATATGGTTTTCTCATTTTTTGACAAAATATATATGACAAAGAGAACCAACCGTTTGATTTAGGCGAGACCAACATTAGGATTGTGAGTGAGATTGACTTTTCCTATGCTGAGGTGTTTCAATACAACCTAATGATAACGTTTTTCTATGTCTTGTGAAACTTAGGAATGTGAAGCATAAAATTTGAAAGGCGGCCACCAGCACTATCTCACCTAATTTGGTAAAACTGGCTTTGCATGTCGTTATAGCTGGCCTTGTTATTCTTTAGACAAGACTAATTAAATATGAACAACTAACTATGAAATATGGATATTAGAAACAACTAACTATGAAATATGGATATTAGAGGAAAAGAGGTAGAAAAATCTTAGATATAGCATGAAATAAATGCTCAACAATATTTGAATTATGGTATATACTTACTAATAACATGAACTTCGACTTGCTTCTGAGCCAAGATAAACGTATCATTGTGATACAGTGCGCATTTAAAGAATCCATCGTATTTATTCTTAATTCCTACAAAATAAGAAAAAAAACATTCAATAAGTAAATTGTTTTGTATACAAGTATTTAATACACTTAATTTGTGTTTATATATATGCAAATGAAACATTCTAAATAAAGTTATATGGACGAACGTTTACAATTATCTATTCACTATAGTAATTGCCAAGGTTTTGATGTATTGTTGAAATATTTTTTCTTGGTTCTGTCTTCAATATTTTAACCCGTATCTTGATTAGATTCAAGATGTATTTTATTTCATTTGCACTGCAGTCAGTCAACCATTTAAATTTTCTGTTATAAAACATATTTCTTAATAATTTCCATCTTTTTTAAAAGGCAATAGTTATAGATTATTATATTGCATGTGATATGAAAAATGCCATATCATAACCTATTTATCATATACTTCAATGCGTCTTTCTTCATATTTGTGAGAGCTGATCGTTTTCAGAAACCATGTAGCTTCATTTTGGGATAATCCATTTTGACAGTAGCAGACGCCGGAAGTAAACAACGATACATTAATAACGAAAACTGATCGGACCGGAAAACATAAATTTCGGACCAAAAATTGGTTTTTCCAAAAAAGACAAATTAATTGTGAAAAACTAAATACTCGATTTCATGCAAAATTTCCGGCCGCCATATTGAAAAATCCATATTACCCCCCTCCCCCCACCATGTAATACGACACACATTATAACACCCCACATGTAACACCGATTAGGTTATTGCACCCCTGGGAGATATGACTTGTTGCATTTCGGATTTATCACATATGCAAAATTAAACATATCTTGTACGGATAGGATCTACGATTTTCGTTTAAAAAATGCATTTCACTTTTATCAGGGAAATATCATGCCTTCAGTAATTAAATAAAAAAAATATATGATTTTATATAAAACGTCAATGATTTTTTACTTGAAACAAGAGTTCGTGAATTTTTGTCAGTGATAAAAAATCGATTTCTAACCTGCCCATATTCATATAACCTAAGGCTTGACCTTATGTCTGCGCAAGCGCACAATAATACAACATGTCGTCCAAAACAAAAACGAACCTGCTACATTGACAGATTCAGCTCGCAAAAGAAATCGTAAAGAATTTATATCAAGATATGCGAAATCCAAGATAAATATAGGGAAGGAGCATAGCCGCTGGATGAGTTTAAAGGATTCAGTTCAACTAGATATAACTGTTTACAAAACAATATCGTGCCTCAGCGGTCATTTCTAAAAATAACTTTTCAAACTCCTTGTAGTGTGTGTTGTTAAATCACATATCTGTATTGAGAGGTTCGTGAAAGTTTTCAGAATGGGTTTACTATTACCTAAAAATGGATTTTATTCAAATATCAGATTCCAATCTACGCTATATATAATAAATATCGCATTGTTAATAAAACATGCACTCGCTTACCTCAGCTTCTATGGTTCTTTTTGGTCAGGTCGAGGTCATCGCCGGCGATGCTGGGATCGCATTTTTGCATAATTAATGAGCGCGATTCGTACAGGTGTACTACCACTAAACATGGGTACCAGTCGAAAAGAACGTATGGGAAAGTAGTACGTAAACACAAAATGGATTCCTACATTGTTGGATAAAAAATAAACCCTATTAGATACTGCAAAATACTGAATGTCAGCAGAAACCTACAGATTTTAGGATAATTTTAAGCCCATATTTGATGTCCTTGTGGTTCTAAAAACTTCATTGCATTGGAAAGGAACTACCTGAATTTGTTTTAAATCGAAAGTGAAAGTAGAATTTTTTAGGGTAGACATCTTCGGACTCTATTTTTTCTTATATGCCATTAAATGTATGTTGATTTTCGGAGGTAAGCTTCCGATTAGGTACCCCTTCCATGAGAATTGAGTGTCACTTAGATTAAACTTAAGGTGAATCCTGTATGAAATCTCAAAATATTTTATTTAACATAGAAGGCTATGGAGAATTTTTTAGTGGAATTACTCCTTTTACCGGAATTTGCACGTGGACCATTGACCTTTTTAAATGCTTTTTCGAAAAATTTTCTGATAATTTATGTCATAATGAGTGAAAATGAATGGTTTGAGAACCAAAAACAGCGTTTATCGCAAAATTGTATTGTTCAGGGCCAGTTTGACTGTTGGTTGTGCTCATTGGGGGGTGGGGAGGGGAAGGATAGACAGTATTCTTCTTTGACAGTCATGTTTCCTTGGGTAACTTGTAAAAAAAACACTGTACAGTCACAGGTTTAGCTATATGATATTCAATAGAGTGTTTGACTTATGAAAGGACATTCAAGTGTCTCATATTTGCCATCAGAGAAGGTGCATTAGCCCCGCACACTAATCATGTGAACCAAACCATGTCAACCAAGACCGACAAGTTTGTCGTGGTATTGTGCCAGCACAGTGTAAAACGCACAAGCCGTTTCCAGATTGTTTTTTTTTTATAAAAAGGTACACACACACACATACAAAAATAACATTCCACTATACAAATATTTGAATATTTACATTTAGTTTAGGACAATTATATGCAATTGGACCACCTATACACATTGTACTTGTTTACATACAGGTCTTGGGATAACTACCATGATCATTTATCACAACCCTGCTTTCAACACTTAATTGTTGATATTAGGGATCAGCTATTCCTTTGAAATAGTGAATGGGTTGATCATAATTTCTTAGTGCATGTAGCTCATACTTTCTTTTACGAAACTTTGCCCTTTGGAATTTTGATGATGGCAACTTCTTGACATGCTTCATCATTAATTCAGTTCCATGTGTCTGTTTCAGCTGCAGACTAACTGTAGAACCGGGAGTTACCCCAGCACCTAGATTCTGATTGACAAGCAGGGGAGAATTGGCAAATCCATGATTTCGCATATGAGTTGAAATGTGTGCACGACCGGCAATGTTTCGTGAATGGGTTACATTCTTGGGATTACATCGACGGTGTGAACGATTTACTGCTTCACTTTTTTGGGTCGAGGTAAATCGAACCATGTCCAAGCTTTGTGGACCGAGAAGTATTTTTATAGACTTTTCAATTTTATCTACATCATCACATGTCATTTTAAATGTCTCACCACGAGCAATATAACTCTTTTGCCAGTGGCTATGGGGAAGACCTGCACAAACAAAGGAATTAACTATACAAGAATAACCACAGTGACCTTTGTAACACATTAATATTGTTTCTATGATACACGGCATTTGCTCTTTTATTTTGTACAATTCACCATTATATACCTGAAAACTTTGATTTAGTTCAGCTACACACTTTGCTTTGATATCAAGGGCAAAGCGATTCTTTTTATTCAGTTTATTGATGTCAGAAAATAGAGACGTACTGAATGTGCATTTCAGAATTGCTCTTTTCAAGCTTCCTGCCAAGTGTCTCACATCTCTTGAGACGTCACATTGGGGTCGTGTATTTCTTTTATACCTCGGAAAGCTTTACTGTCACGATCAGTTGTTATATGAGATATTTTCAAATAATCACTGACTTCTTCAGCACATTGTTTGCTATAGGCTGTCTCATTGCATATAACAGAATCTTCAGCAATATTGGCTGTACATAGTCCATCATGATTTGGACAAATAATATTAAAACCTTTACCCCTAAGTCTGGAAGCTACATTACAAAGTTTATTTCCTGTAAACAAAAAGACAATTGTTTTATTTTTAGTATTATTTTCTATCATAGTATATGTAACCTGGGTGCCGGCTTGAAAAGTGGTAGTTCCGGCGCTGAAAATGGGATTATTATAGCAGGCGTCGGATTCTACCCGTACTAAATTGCAATTTGTTAAACCGCACGACCTATTATTTCTGACAAGTTCAGCACGAATGTCGTTCATGCTCTCTTTGTTTATATCTTCAACCCTATTTGACACATGGTTTGAGGTCTTTTGCATACTGGATGTGCAAGGGGGGATAATATTCGAAACCATTAGGATTTCTCTAAAGTTTTTATTTGAAATAGGTGTATACATTAAGCCTACTGCAGTTGCAACATTCATTTTTGCAGCTTTTCTACCCTGTCTATGTGTGTCAATTTCATCATATAATTTATGATACTCACTAACAAAATCACAATCCGTGCATGCTAGTCTCTCACGCCAACCTAAACCCCATTATTTGCTAGCTGCACAGTCAAATGTTAGGTCACCTAGGCATTCATTATTATGTAATCTATGGTTTTTTTTTATATTTCAGATACATACATAGACTCAACTTTAGCACCCATACACACCTTATTTGTATGATGATTTGGATGTTCAACCTCAGAAGGAAGGTTATAGTCTACAACTTCAGGAATCTTTGACTTGGGCCGAAGAATTTTTTCCAGCCA
The DNA here is from genome assembly GCA_002080005.1 of Gigantidas platifrons. Classification (NCBI taxonomy): domain Eukaryota; kingdom Metazoa; phylum Mollusca; class Bivalvia; order Mytilida; family Modiolidae; genus Gigantidas; species Gigantidas platifrons. The sequence continues at coordinate 57,237 of MJUT01012488.1, read as the reverse complement.
CATGCGAACGTCAACATTGTGAATTGACAGAACACCATTCAAATTTTCATGAACATACGAGTTATAAACATTATGCTCTAACCTTTTACACTTTTTAATTTCCAAATTGTTGTCAAATTCAAGTTCTTTCCCCTTATTCCATGGCTTATTTCCTTTTTGAAAGTCATGAGTTTTTGAAATTTTACTGCGTTTTCTTCCCATTTCTTACCTTCAGAACGAATCAGTCGCACAATTACATACACCAAATTTAATAATTAACCCTTATATATAAAAAATCCAACAGAAACTTGAGAACTTGATACCTGCTGTGTTAAAGTCCCTCTGGAAGATAAAGATCAAATGTATTTCAGGTGGCATATGTATAAATAATCTAATTAATAAATTTGCTTCATAAGTAAGCAAAGAAAAACTTTCCAAATGTAAAAACTTCCATGAAATAAGAATCAAAACTTCAATTTTTAACTCTTTTAAAAAAAAAAAATTTAATTTCACCTTTTACTTTTGAAAATACAAAATTGTATTCACTTAGAAAAAGTCTAGACTTATTTTCCAATATCTAGTCAATACTTGAGCACTAAAAAAAAATGAAACTTTTAACGTGTTTGGTAGCAAAATCTCAACATTTCTGTTTGCGATTAAATCTAAATTTTTTCACTAATTTTTAGCAAAGATCCTAGGAAGAGATGGACTTATATTTTTACAATATTTTGAAAACCGTGCAAGAAATTAATTGTTTTCTTAGAAATGCATTCACAACATAATAACGCAAGTTTGTGTAAAGTTTCAACTAAATCGCAGCTAGTTAAACTGTCTCTTAGGTGTACTACCACTAAACATGGGTACCGGTCGAAAAGAACGTATGGGAAAGTAGTACGTAAACACAAAATGGATTCCTACATTGTTGGTTAAAAAATAAACCCTATTAGATACTGCAAAATACTGCATGTCAGCAGAAACCTACAGATTTTATGATAATTCTAAGCCCATATTTGATGTCCTTGTGGTTTTAAAAACTTGATTGCATTGGAAAGGAACTACCTGAATTTGTGTTAAATCGAAAGTGAAAATATGATTTTTGAGGGTAGACATCTTCGGACTGTCTGTTTTTCTTATATGCCATTAAATGTATGTTGATTTTCAGAGGTAAGCTTCCGATTAGGTAACCCTTCCTTGAGGTGAATCCTGTATGAAATCTCAAAAAGATTTTATTTAACATAGAAGGTTATGGAGAATTCTCTAGTGGTATTACTCCTACAGACGATACAAAGCAATCAACTTTATTCTGTTAACTACGTTGATTAAAGTTACAAAATTGACATTTTAAGCATTTTTTAGTTCATACCTAGGAACTGGCCGTTAGTTCACCGCTTTATCGATTTTAATATTAAACACAAAAATCTTAGATCCTATGTCTTTGAGTAAGTATATGATAATTTTATGAAAGAGATGAAGTATTTAGGTTTTCACTTGTAATTATAAAGTCTTTTTTTTTTATTTCTTTTCCCCTGGAATTCACGGGTTTTTTTTTTTTGGTCCGATCAGTTTTCGATACTAATGTATGGTTGTTTACTTCCGTTGTCTGCTACTGTCAAAATGGATAACGGAAAAAACATGGAAAATGCTCGTTATGCAATGAATGATGGCACTGCTGGCTTCATAAATCAAATGAAAACACAAGTAGGAAAACTGAGTATGACATGATATTAATCATAAACTAGTAATTTTTAAATAACTTTTTGAAGCATGTTTTTTCAAATCGCCATGATTTGACACAGACTTATATAATTTGTCAGCAAAAACAATCATTGCATTTTGTTTCGAAAAAAAATGAATTCAGTTGTGTTTAACTTATGTATTCTCAAAATGTTTATCATAGAAAATTATTTTGAAATTATAGAGTAAAAACACATTAAATTATGTTTTTATTGATACATAAATTATCAAAATCGGACATGAATTGACTTCAGGAAAAGTTTTTGAAAAATATGAAATATATAAGGAATATTGGAATCGTATGAATACATTTGTCCTCAGTCTGTATATGATAAATAGGTTATGATATGGCATTTTTCATATTACATGCCATATCAACCCTCGACCCATATTAGCCCTCGGCCTTTGGCCCTTGAGCTAATATGGATGTCTCGGGTTGATATGACATGTAATATGAAACATTCCATATAATAATCTATAACTATGACCGTCAATATCACTACATGTTGTAAATGTTGTATAACCAGTTTCTCAAGTTCAGCGCTCTGCTGTCTTATGTGTCAATAGTCCATTTATGTTTTGCATACTTGGATTAGAAATTTAAGAAATGTATAAAATTGTAATAAACCTAACCTTGATCAGAGTATTTGAAATTCAAACCATATCACTTAGTAGGTGAATCATTGAAAACCTAAAAACTGACTGACATACATATGTAATACCAGTCCCTACGATGAGTACCGGTCCTCCGGTCCAAGACCAGTGTAACTTTGTTCTTACCAGTACATTTTTCAGTCTTTATTTAGATATATATATATATATATAAAACTAGAAAAGAAGTATGACCCCGCACTTGATAATTATGGACAAAGTTGTTTTGTTAGGAGTGATTTTTTAAAAATGAATGCCCCTGCCTGACCATAGGAAATTATAAACAAGTCAACCTCCATTATGTGTATAAACATCGTACAAAATATTAAAGCTGTAGCTCCAAAACTGTAGGAGGAGATAGCCGGAAAAAGCATGCATCTATATCCGGACGGACGACCAAAATGAAAAAGTCCAACTATCTGTCATTTTGAGAATATTTGATGAAAATCAAAATCCTGTGGACATGCACACCTCCTTTATGTGTATAAACATCCTGCAAATTATTAAAGTTGTAGCTCCAAAACTGTAGGAGGAGATAGCCGGACAAATCATGTATCTATATCCGGACGGACGAACAAAATGAAAAAGTCCAACTACCTGTCATTTTGCGAATATATGAAGAAAATCAAAATCTTGTGGACATGCACACCTCCATTATGTGTATAAACATCCTACAAAATATTAAAGCTGTAGCTCCAACACTGTAGCAGGAGATAGCCGGGGAAACCATGTATCTATATTCGGACGAACAGGGGTAAATTAATATGCCCCACTACTCTTCGTCGCCGGGGCATAATAAATTCAAGAATTTGATTCAGGCCAGTAAATTCAAATTTTCATTTCGAAGACTTTAATACAACAGAAATATTATTGAAAGTGGCGCTAACATCCATAATCCTTTAATCTGTTGAGTTCACGTTTGTATTAGTTGTTAAAGGGAGGTCATATGGATATACAACATACCGATTTTTAGCATACAGTAGTCCCCCTCTTATAAGACCACCCTTTCGGCAATGAAAAAGTGATCTTATAAAGATGAGTGGCCTCTCTTGAGGGAGACAATTTAGTAGCAATTTACTATAACAATGCATCTGAAATCTGGCCTAATTAAGAGGGTTGGTTGATCTTTGGTTGTAGTGGTCTTTTAAGAGGGGAGACTACTGTACAATGTTTATTTTTGGCAACTGAAAAAAAATTGACACAATGAAAGGCACAATATTAAAGGCGACACTTACTAATGATATCATGTACAATAATTTAATTAAGAAATAATGAATGGAAGCCATACTGTGTTGTGAGTTTTAACATGGGTTGGTGGATAAAATTTATTAATATCCTGCCAACCCATGTTAAAACTCACAACACAGTATGGCTTCCATGAATTAATTCGATTCTGATATGTATAATAGTGCAAATACGGTAGTATACTTTGATGGGAAAGACAGTAATTCATAAATTTACGTTTGCGGGTAATGTCGCATACAATTTATGCTGCAAATTCGAGCAGACGATAGCACATCAACGTGTGCTTTTATGACTGGAAAGTCAGCCTTATTGATAGAGCATCCGTAACAATAATATTGTGTTTGCATGTTTTAATTGCACGTCGCATATTATTAATGTTGGATATGTTGATTATTTCCAGTGAATATAGATGTTTAAAATGTCAACAACCGTGTAAATAATTTTATTTTGTGATTTTATCACCTGGCTTAAATGTGTGCACTGCGCATCTGCTAACGAAAAAGGTACGTCATATTAGAATTGTACATTAAATTTACATTGCAAATATAAATTGATTTCTAAATAACTGTTAAATCTTGGCATTATTGATCAACAAAAATCTGCTTTTAGCACTTTTAGAAATGTTTGCTTTATAGATAACTTAATTAAGTTTAACATTTACCCAAACTCTTGTCAGACAGATATTAAAAATTGCGCAACACTGAATTCTTTATTTATTTTAAAAAAAAATTGCTATTAAAACACTACATAAAATATTGTTATTATAAAATGAAATATTTTGCCTTTTATTACCAATAACTCAATTTCATTTTAATGGTACAATTTGCAATTGATGGTATCACAAAGAGACATACATTTGAAACTAGAAAAGAAGTATGCCCCGCAATTGATAATTTTTGACAAAGTTGTTTTGTTAGGAGTGATTTTTTAAATATGAAGTGTGTCTGTAAGACACAAATGATCCCCCCGCCTGACCATCAGAAATTATAAACAAGTCAACCTTCATTATCTGTATAAACATCATACAAAATATTAAAGCTGTAGCTCCAAAACTGTAGGAGGAGATAGCCGGACAAACCATGTTCCCTTTATGCAGCTAGTACCACGCGGGGGCATACAAAAAATTGAACATTCATATTTTGTTTGTTGTAAACACAACTTTCCTTTGAGGATGATAATTTCTTAGAAAAAAATAGATATATGATGAAAGGGACATAACTCTAGAAAATATTGTATCTTCATCAAAGTGTTTGAAAAACTCATGAACAAAATGTAAAATATTCTATGTACCAATACCACACTGTGCAGTCAAAACAGAATACAATCTATAAGTTTGTTTACATTGTACATGTATGCCAACGATAGTCTGTTTTTCTTAAAGGCTAATGAGCACAAATAAAAAAGGGAGAATATTTTTACATTTGTACCTGGCCATAGTAATTACTTAACATTACAAGGTACTTGTCAAACCTGTGATTACAAAAGAAAAAATACACACAAGAGCAAATGATAAAACGAATACTATGCAATTACTGTCTTTTGATTCTACAAATTTGTGGATTTATTGACTTTTGAAAAAAATTATATTCACTAAGGCCGAAGGCTAAAGTGAATATCATTTTTTTTTCAAACGTCAATTAATCCACACTTTTACAGAATCAAAAGACAGTTATTGCTTTATTCTATATTTTGAATATACAAAAATGTATTCAATGCATCAGCTTTAATATTCACTGGCGACAAATGCCATGTTACTTTTTTTAATAAAACACAGAATTCTATCAGAAATGTTCTATTTTAAATTACTACAAAAAGTAACGCATGAAATTTACTTACCGCCAGTGAATATTAAATCTGAGGCATTGAATACATTTTTTTCGTCTTCAAAAAAATGACTTTTAGTTGAAATCTATTATAATAGAATTTACTCATTTGGAATAAAGATTTACAGCGATTTGACCATTTTAGAAACTCATACTACTGCATTCTGGGATTTTTGAACACGTCATTGGAAACAACAGATTAGCTGAAGGATGTTTTAATTCAAGCTTTTTCTAATAAATAAAACAATAAATGATAAAATAGCCATATTTTTGCTTAGTTTCTGAAATGCAAAATCTATTGAAAATTAGATTTTTTTTCTCTCCAGAGGATAATGAAATGGCAGTACTGGAAATGAACATTTGAATTAACTGGTCTGAATCAAATTCTTGAATTTATTATATATATTTTTTTTTTCAGTTTTTATTTAGATATACAAAATGTACCCATATATATATATATGGGTACATTTTGTATATCTAAATAAAAACTGAAAAATTTACTGGTCCGAACAATGTTTTACTGGTCTTGGCCCTGAGGACCGGGTTCATCGCGAGGACTAAAATGATGATTTTTTTTGTATGTATTACAAACCTTGAAGGAACGTTAATGAGAATGACATGCCATCATTATTATTGATTGATGTAATAAGTTGTACGTTATATTCTGTATTGCAGTCAGTTTCTACATTGGCTAGGACCGATATGACTTCTTTAGAACCATCTCTTCCATGTCGTTCCCATTTAATTGGATGTTCTATCAGAAAATTGGCAGCCCTCTCTATGGAACATGTAAAGGTAGGATTGGCACCAACGTCTACATTCACATGTTCTGGGGTAACTGTTAGCCCATATATGCCTTCTGATTGTACTAAAATATAAAGAAAAAACATGTAAATAAAAACTTTACATTTTGTTCGGGACTATTCTAATTTGGCTGAAGACAGTCTGTGTCAACGGATTTTTTTTTTTTGAAAAATAAATGTACAGTATACTTTGTATACAATACCTATCTTAATTATAGCATTTGTATTCCGATCACTTCAAAGAATAAATGAAATGAAATACTTTATTAAAGAAAGTTAAAACATTGAACATTAAGGTTGACAAAGATTATGAGATAATACATGAAAGAAGAATGACATAATAAAATAACAATAAAATTATAGGTTATAGTTTGCGTCATAGTTTGCATTGGGAGGCAGTGAAAGGGAGATAACTGTATTTGGAAAAGATCAAATATAAAACATGCATGCAGAGAACTATGGTGCCATTTCAAAACACAAGTGAATAAATTTTGCGAATTCTCTGACGCAAGATGGATCTTCGTTGCTCAATAACCAAACAAATTTATCCTCTTCACTTAATATAGCAGCATTATCATTAAGGACATTTGAAAAAAGTTCTCTTCTGTGGTTATCAAACTTAGGACAAAACATTAGAAAATGAAGTTCATCCTCTACTCTTTTAGAGTTACAATTGGAACATATACGGTTCCAAAACACAGGGGTAATTGGACGGGTATATCGACCCGTTTCGATATGGAGCTTGTGGTTACTAGTACGAAAGCGTGTAAGAATGTTTCTATGGCTAATATTTCTAATATCAAAAATATAAGTTTCGTATCTAAATATAAACTTAAATTTTCTATATGTCCTAAGTTTCTCACATTTGTTTAAGTTAATTTTCCATAATGTCTCATAATTATTCTGTATTTTTGTCTTTATACTATATATGTGGCTAGATAATAAATAAAATTTAAACAGAATACCTAATAAATATTCATGATATTGAATAACGATTGTCATCCATATAAATTACTTTGGTTTGTTGTAACTATTGTGTTATGATAATGGAAACATCTATGTGGGGACAGACAGGCCCCTTGTTTGCCATTTGGGTGAGGGTTAGGTTTATAGTATTTAACACTACTTTCAACAATATTTCAGTTATATCGTAGCGGTCAGTTTCATTGGTGGAGGAAACAGGAGTACCCGGAGAAAACCACCAACCTGCCGCAAGTCACAGACTAACTTTATCACAAAATGTTGTATCGAATACACCTCGCCATGAATGGGGTTTGAACTCACAACGTTAATGGTGATAGACACCGATTGCAAATACAGTTGAATCTCGCTATCTCGAAGTTCGGGATAACGAGATTCAACTGTAGGTATTCAGGGGCGGATTCAAAGGAGGGGGCGCACCCCCCCCCCTAAAATTGGAAAAAATTAAAAAAAAATTTGCGTAAAATCGTGATTTTTCACACGATATACCCCTAAAATTTTCGCGCCTCCCTCTGCTCGGTGCGATTTTTTTTAAGTGCGCACCCCCTAACTTGAAATCCTGGATCCGCCCCTGGGTATTTATAAATCCAACTACCATATGTCATTACAATCACAACCACGACGGCCCCTCTGTTTTCCATTTCGTATGGCAAATTATATAGTCTAGATTAAAACAGAATTAATGTGTTTAACTACATTAGTACATGTAGCTGAATCAGAGATTGACAACGAAGGAAGATTTAAGTGGTAAAATATGAATGCATATATATCCCATATATATACATGTACCAGACGATATCAAAAAGGGGAAAAGTTTATATTCCGATATCAAGATCTTGTCGAAATATATTCTGTCTCTGCAGATACAATAGTAAAAGATAAATTTTCATAGTGAAAATGTATAAAGATAAGGATTTGGTATACGTGGTCTACTTTGTCAAAAATATTTTTTGTTAATGTGTTACGTAAAAATGCTTTTGACATTTACAGTCGTAATTAAAATACTTCAAAGGACTCATAGTTGATGGAGATGGTTCACGAGATATATTAAATACTGAGGTTGGTACTGTTTGACTGCTATTTTGCCTGTTTTTTCCAGTATTGTTGTAAATGCTGTTTTAGTGACAACGGGAACCTTTGAACCGCAATGGAAGCGAGAGGTTGGCGCCGTAAAATCTGATTCAATGCACCAATTCTTTAGAAATGCCTGTACCAAGTCAGGACCATTGCGGTTTTCCAGTTTCCCGGTTGTTGACTGATTTTGTCTGTTTATTGATTTATGAGTTTTGAATTTCCCTTTGGAAGATTGCTCTGTGTTCGGTAATTTTGTTATTTCCCTGATGTAATAAATGATTCATAAAATCCATTACACAATCTAAATGTGAAAATAGCTAACAATGAACATAAACAGGTGTGCTCAGGTAAAATACAGGAACAATGAGGTACTTCCCAATTCAGAATATTTTTAAAATGTATGTGAAAAACCACGTCTGTGAATGAATATAAACAACAGGTCCAGCCTGCTAGATTACTTAGGTCAACAAATTATTAAACTGCTTGAGTCAACATACTCAGCTAGGAAACTAAAGGTCAACAGGTTATATAAAACTGTCAGGTCAATACTGCAATTGAATATTAACCTTCTAAGGTCAGCAGTCCCAGCTTGCTAGGTTAGTCAAGGTCAACAGATTATAAAACTGTCCAGTCTATATTTTAGTGTAAAATGTGTTACATTGATAATGATTGTAAAACAAAATCCATACATGTAATTATTATAATTAAAACAAAATCCATACATGTAATTATTATAATTTCATCCCTTAAATCCAATTTTCCTGATTACAACAAAACTCAAGGTGTCACCAAATGTTCAAACTTAATCAAATTTACATGAAGAAAACAAGTTTGACTAAATCTCACTTAGGTGAGAAATGTTTAAACTTGATCATATTAGTGAGAACAAATTATATCTAGTAACTTTTGAAAAGAAAGTTTAAACACTGATGGTCAGCAATTATCACCAATATCAACAAAACGAACAATCACCTCTCGTCTCAAACTACCCAACACAAAAAGACCATGAGATATCATGTCATTGGAAATCCAGGTGTAGGCTTTGGACAGGCACACAAATGTGGCAGGGTTAAACCAGCTGATGGGATTGATCCCCACCCTCCCTGTCGAGATAATTGGATCTCCAATGGAAATGTAAACTTACACAAATTTGATTCTGCTCAAAAGGATTAAGGACCACACACAACACTGATACATAATTATCACAAACATAAACACAGACATGGACAGTACAATAGCAGGGTCAGTGAGTGCTTAAGAAATAAATCACGGAAGTCAGAATGTGTTTTGAGTTTTAACATGGATTGGCGGATAGCCCGAGCAGAGGCGAAAGTACAAATACGGTAGTATACTTTGATTGGAAGACGGTAATGTATATTTACGTTTGTGGAAAATGTCGCACACAATTTATGCTGCCATGGAAAAGTCAGTCACATTCACCGGCGCGTGTGCGAATGAGATTATACCACCGATAAATCGCTCGTTTGTCTACAAAGTGAAAGAAGGACATCATGTTAGATTTGTAGTTAACCGACTACTACATTTGTACCTGGCTACATGTTTTCCTTGTCCCAAAGATGACCTCTTAATACAGGTTTGGCTGTACATAGCTTTAGATTTATAGACAGAACTAGTATCAAGCAAGCTACCTTTGTAACATCAAATTAATATTATTGATTTATTTAGGGTTATGTTGTTTAACACCACTTTCACCTGACACCACCATTTCAGTTTAATATATCGTGACTGTCAGTTTTATTGGTGGAGGAAACTGGAAGACACGGAGAAAACCACCAACCTGTCACAAGTCACTGACACACTTTATCACATTATGTTGTATCAAGCACACCTCGGCATGAGCAGGATTTGAAATTGCAACTTTAGTGGTGATAGGCACTGATTTCATAGGTAGTTGTGTAACTCCAATACCATATGATCCCGATCACGGCTATGATGGCCCGATTAATATCATGTTTGTTTTCTATAGTATTCAAAATGTATGTGTCTGCAAGATATACATACATGATGCTCTAACAGTGACATTTTAGTGTACCAGTTTATATATAACAGATGACTGATCCATATGTTGGATATCATTTTTGATTTGGGTGTTTATATTATAAAGTCAGCTAAATATAAATAATATTAAAAGTACTTCAATATGTAAAATCACTTGTTCTGGTGAATCAAATAAAATATGGTACATGTGCAAAATGAAGAATAATACTAAATTCTTTATTTCCAACCAAGGGCCCATTGGGGAAATGAGCAATTACATAAAAAGGAAACGAGCTATTGTATATGCAGGAGATATCAGATATCTTGGAAATGATTGTAGCCACTGAATAAGTGTGGAATACTGGATGTGTAATGTTGTTACATCTTTGAACTTTCTCCCATGGATATACAAATAAAATGTACCCCCCACCAGTTTGAATTTCAATACAATTTGAAAGAACCAGTAAATTTGTAGGATGAAATACAAAAGGCAGATGTTGACATGTGCACCCATTGCAGAATATGCAACGTTAATGTAGGCTTTTAGTGAGATAACACTTTTGGTTTCTGAGAAATAAGCAGAATAAAAATTTTACAGTATAATTTGTATCCTAAGGAACCAACGTCAAAGTTAATCTGGATTTGTTGGTTGAATTACGAACAGGTTGTTTGTGGTAGGGATGTCACCTTACACATGGTCTATAATAGTTATATAATGTTGTCAGAACTATTTATTGTGGTGGTGATAGAATCTAATGTGCTAATAAAATTAGCTTAATCCATCAGATAAGCTGCTGGAATTATTTCAGGGTGGTCTATTGTGTACTGCAGTCTCCGCGCTAACCCACTTGCCCGAAGCCCGGGACAAGTAAAACTGGACTCAGACAAGTGAAAATTATGAAAGAATAAATATAAAATTTTTCTAAATTTGGTTCTCGGTCAAGTGGTGAAAAAAATGAAGGCAAAAACTGTACTTTCAAGACATACAAGTTTATGCATATGAAATCCAGAGAACAAACTCTGCTGATTCATGATGAAAATTGTAATATATGTGTCTCGTGTGGTTTTTTTCCTTTCTGCTCATGGATTTCACAGTTTGTATATATCTACAAGTACTTACAAGTGTATAGTAATTGACCTTTTCATCATATTTATAACCTTTACAAGTGTTATTTTATCTTCACACAAGGAGTTTTTTCCTCTTGTATATATTTTAGTAGACCCAAAAACTAATCTCAAAACAACCCTCCTCCTTTATCATACACACTATATAACTGAATTTCAAAATGTTTCATAACGAGGAGTGGGTTTAGAATTGAGAACTTTATAATCAGAATAACAATAAGAAGAGTTTGAAGGTACAAAAGGGGTAATTAGAATCAGTAAACCGAAGAAGAACAGACAACACAATGGACAAAAAAAAGAACAAACATTGATCTACGAAACATTACATATAAAAGTAAGGATAACGTTTGTCTATGACTTGTGAAACTTAGGAATGTCAAACATAAACTTTGAAAGGCGGTCACCAGCACTATCTCACCTAATTTGGTAAAACTGGCTTTGCCATGTCGTTATAGCTGGCCTTGTTATTCTTTAGACAAGACTAATTAAATATGAACAACTAACTATGAAATATGGATATTAGAGGAAAAGAGGTAGAACAATCTTAGATATAACATGAAATACATGCTCAACAATATCTGATTTATGGTATATACTTACTAATAACATGAACTTCGACTTGCTTCTTAGCCAAGATAAACGTATCATTGTGATACAGTACACATTTAAAGAATCCATCGTATTTATTCTTAATTCCTACAAATTAAGAAAAAAAAAAACATTCAATAAGTAAATTTTTGTGCATACAAGTATTTAATACAATTAATTTGCGCTTGTATATATGCAAATGAACCATTCTAAGTAAAGTTATATGGACGAACGTTCACAATTATCTATTCACTATAGTCATTGCCAAGGTTTCGATGTATTGCTGAAATATTTTTCCTTGGTTCTGTCTTTAATATTTTAACCCGTATCTTGATTAGATTCAATATGTATTTTATTTCATTTGCACCGCAGTCAGTCAACCATTTTAATTTCTGTTATAAGACATATTTCTTAATAATTTCCATCTTTTTTAAAAGGCAATAGTTATAGATTATTATATGGCATTTTTCATATCACATGTCATATCAACCTGAGATGCCCATATTAGCCCAAGGGATATTCATGAGTTACATTTACATACCAAACCTAGTTTCAATCTGACTTTTTGTTCACAAGTTATAATTTGGAAATTAAAAAATTAGCAATTTTGAAGAAAAAAAAGGGATGTAACTCTGGTAAGATTTGTCGAAAAATGATCGCTATCAAACTTGACCTAGATATTCATGAGATGCACTTACATACCAAACCTAGTTTCAATCTGACTATTTGTTCCCAAGTTATCATCTGGAAACCAAATATTTGGCAATTTTGAGGTATAAAAAGGGACATAACTCTAGTAAAAATTGTTGAAAAATTGTCATTATCGAACTTGACCTGGATATTCATAAGATACACTTACATGCCACACCTAGCTTCAATCTGACTTTTTATTCACAAGTTATCATCTGGAAACCAATTCGGGACACACAGACGAAGTATAAAAAGGGATGTAACTCTGGTAAGATTTGTCGAAAAATTATCATCTGGAAACCAAATATTTGGCAATTTTGAGGTATAAAAAGGGACATAACTCTAGTAAAAATTGTTGAAAAATTGTCATTATCGAACTTGACCTAGTTCTTCATAAGATGCACTTACATACCACAGGTATCGGGTCCGTTCGTCCTGGGTCAATTCGCCCTACAAGTGGGTCCGTTCGCCCTGATTATTAAAACGTATTTTAATGAACATAATGGATATTTTAATTTAAAATATAGAAGCAATGGTATGAAAAAATATGGAAATTAATTAAAGTTATTTTCAAGCAATTATTACGTATATTGTTTGAAATGCTTAATTGAAATTTATAGATAGATAGATAGATTTATTCGATAAAATCATCATATATTGAATTATTTCATCAAGTAAAAAGATGACTCTCTGACCGGCGATAATGGGAAACGACCTACAATGTAGCTCTGTGTTTGAGGCTATATTACTTGCGATTTTTTTAAGTCCCAACATGATCTTTAGTATGATTTTTTTCATGTGAGGTTTTGTAATCAAAAGATAATTTGTCACACGTTTTATTATAATATTAATAATGTGTGAATTTATTTGCCTGGTTGTATAATAAATCCTTTTTTGTAGATCACTTAATGCAGAACCTAATATCCTACATTTTCTAACGGAAAATCATGCTAAAATAAACAAATAATCTTTAATATTTCTGCTTATTCTGTTGCAAAATTATACCCGTTTAGAAATGACTTCAAAATAATTTGTTTTAACAATGTGCTTATGAAATATATAGCATAAATTCGAGTGACGAATACCTATTTCCATTGACTGTACACTTTAGCATGCCACATATTTATAATTTCTCAATTTATTATCTATAAGCAACTAAATATCACTTATTTTTCTATTATTTTTAATACCCTACATAATTATAATTATTAGGGCGAACGTACCCACTTTTAGGGCGAACGGACCCACCTTAAGGGCGAACGGACCCAGGCCTGGCGAACAGGTATCAGGGCGAACAGGTAATAGCGCGAACGGGAATTAGGGCGAACGGACCCGGATTACATACCACACCTAGCTTCAATCTTACTTTTCATTCACAAGTTATCATCTGGAAACCAAGCACATGGACGGACGGACGACACCCATTTCTATAGTCCCCTTCGACGAAGCGTCGGGGGACAAAAAACATGGAAAATGCTCGTTATGCAATGAATGATGACACTGCTGGCTTCATAAATCAAATGAAAACACAAGTAGGAAAACTGAGTATGACATGAAATTAATCATAAACTAGTAATTTTGAAATAACTTTTTGAAGCATGTTTTTCAAATCGCCATGATTTGACACAGACTTAAATAATCTGTCAGCAAAAACTATCATCGCATTATGTTTCGAAAAAAAAATCAATTCAGCTGTGTTTAACTTGTGTATTCTCAAAATGTTTATCATAGAAAATTATTTTGAAATTATAGAGTGAAAATACATTAAATTATGCTTTTATTGATACATAAATTATCAAAATCGGACATGAATTGACTTAAGGGTAATTTGTTGAAAAATATGAAATATACATGTATAGGGAATATTGGAATCGTATGAATACTTTTGTGCTCAGTCTGTATATGATAAATAGGTTATGATATGACATTTTTCATATTACATGTCATATAATGCAGGGATTATATGAAGGTTGTCCTCTTTGCAACAATATGTGATAAAGATTGTCTGTGTCATGCCCCCATCTTCAGTAACCCACAACTGATCACATTGCATATATGCTGAAATATTATTTTTCTCATGTCACTATATATTGTTGAAACATTGACAAAATCAGTCTGAAGCACTAAACAATAAAATTTAGGGATTGAGGGGTGAAGGTTATGGTTTCAAACGCCATTTTCAACAATATTTCAGATATATCATAGCAGTCAGTTTTATTGGTGGAGAAAATCAGGGTACCCGCAGAAATCGATCCACCTACCGCAAGTCACTGACAAACTTTATAACATAATGTTGCTTTGAATACACCTCCGCTGAGCGGGATCTCGAACTCACAACGTTAGTGGTGATAGGCACTGATTACATAGGTAGTTATAAATCCAACTACTATATGATCATGACGACAACCTCAAAGGCACCAAAGAGCTGGAGCTGAAAGAATTTGCTATATGTAAAATCCATGATAAAAATTATATTACAGGACTGCAAATGTGCCTAGTGATGTAAGACAACATTTTCATAGTTGCATCAAAGGTAATCCAACTAAATTCGCAGCCATCTGGGTTCATCCTTGGCGGAGGGTCTCTGTGTTGTTCATCTTTTTAGTTTTCTGTGTTGGGTGTTTTTTTTTGTTGTTGTCTGTCTTAGATCTGCGTTTCATTGCCTATGTCTCGAGATTGTTTACTTATTGCCCATTTGGTTTTCTTAAAGGTTTATTCACGATACGGATAAGATTTGATTGAAAGTGAAAGTAAAACTGAGGTTTCATTGAAAGTGAAAGTAAAACCAAGCTTTAATTGAAAGTGAAAGTAAAACAACACAATATTTGATTTTACGATGAAAGCTTTTAATGAACTGTGAATGGATGAATGATTAAAAATAACTCTATAAAACAATAACAACCTTCCACACAAGTTTACAAATGTTCCGTCTTGTAAAAACTAACTTCAAAATACATAAATAAGTTTTATCATCTCAATCTTATGATATTTAGCCTGATCTGTAATTAACAAGGAATCCTTTTAGTAATTACAAAAGTAAATGAAAACATCTTCAGAAAGAAAGAAAAATTATTTTCACATTTTTTTATTTCATTTTAACTTTCTAATTATTGTCTGTATATTTAGCTCCCATTACGGAAAGAATTTTTTTTACAGGAGTAACCTTTTCTGATAAGATTTTGAAATGCAATTTTACTGACTGAAATTTTTAATTTTTTGAAACATTGTCCCAAAATCTTCCTTATCTAGATGTTTTGACAAGTTTATATATAAATATTTTTCTAAAAGAAAACAAAGAAATCTGCTGATCGGAGGAACACTTTCATCTCTGAATTTTAAGAAAAACTTTCTCTAGGATTTAATGAATACAGACAATCAAATAAGAATTGTCAAAATGGTTCTCATTCCAATATGATGTTTCTTGGTGTTTTAAATTTTTAAAAATATTTTTTAAAAATAAATAAATATTTGATTTGGTTTGGTTTATGGTGTTTAATGCCACTTTCAACAATATTTAAATATTTAAAGTCAGTGAATGCAAAACTAACATCTGATTTAAAAAAAAACGTAAAATATGAAAATTCTATAAAAAATCTAACTGTATTTATAATAACCATTGAAGCACAAATTGGTCCTATCAAGGATTTATATAGTCCTATATAAATCCTTGGTCCTATGTAATGCTGTGTATATCAATAATCAAGCCAAATAACCACTCTCCTTATAAACATGGTTCAAATATTTTAAAATTAAAAATTAAAATATCCCTACTGAAACTCAAAATTTAAAAATAAACGTGAGATGGGGGGAGTTGATGCATTAAAAAATAATGCAAAAAATTTACAACATTTACGATCAACAAGTAAACTAAAGTTTTTCTGTAATAGAAATTACTTATCTAACTCAAAAATTCTACATAATCCAAATCAAAAAAATAATACGTGATATAATTAACCTGTGAAAAATTACAGAATTAATTTAGGGCTGTTCCATTTAAATTTCCCATCAGGGGGCGGAACGCCGCCATCGATTTATTTTTCTATTGGTGGTAGGAAAAATATGAATGTAAAATTATTGATTGGGGGGGGGGTAACCAAAACTCGATTTCTGTTGGTAGGGGGTGTAATCAAAGAGCATTTTTTTTAACTAGAAATGTTCTGAATCATAATTTTGCCGTGCGTTACCAATTTTTTCAGTACAGAACACGGTAGATTTTTACGTATATCGATCGATTTTTTTTATTAGATTTCACGGTAATTATAAAAATTTGAACTTTGAAATTCATATCATTCACAATGCCTTCCCAGGAAAGACGTTTGAAAGAAAGTGGCAAAGGAAAACAAAAGTTTGACATCGTATTTTTCGACTTCTTAAGTTGATATAAAAAATGAGTTACTTCCCTTTGTTATACATTTGTACTTGAAACAAACCAAAATTAACAAAATCTAAATATGCCATTTGCAATATTTTATTATAAAACACAATACAACTACTTAAGTTTAATCTGAAATAAAAACCTGTCTACTTAAGCTGAAACAAAGACAATATTTAGCAACAACCAGTTCTATGCATTACCTGTAGTAATAACACACATGCGTAAATAGACATTCATTAATATACCGATATTATAAATAATCATTACAATACTGGTATAAAAAGTAGACAATACTGGTATACATTGATTTGTAACATGCATTAAATCAATTATATCAAATTTGTTCTACTTTGGATTGATGTTTTCTTTTTCCTATACAACAATCTATATTTATTGTAGAAACCAAAACTAGAGGCTCCTAGGGGCATGTAATCGCTCACCTGGCTCAAAGTTGGCCCAGCAGTTTCAGAGGAGATAATTTTTAAGTGAATTTTGGCGAATCTTCTATTTTTATCAATGGCTGCCATCTTCTTTGGCGGGCGGGGTTGTCGGATATAATTCTGAAGGTAGACCATCTAAAGACCATTTCACTATAGTTTGGGCCCATTTGACCCAGCGGTTTCAGAGGAGATCATTTTTAAGTGATTATTTGCCAAATTTTCTATTTTTAGTAATGGCGGACATCTTGGCTGGCAGCCGGGTCGTTGGACAGAATTCTAAAAGGGGATCACCTAAAGACCATTCCACCATAGTTTGGGTCCAATTGGCCCAGCAGTTTCAGAGAAGATATTTTTTAAGTGATTTTTTGCTGAATTTTCTATTTTTAGTAACGGTGGCCATATTGGTTGGCGGCCGGGGTCGTCAAACACAATTCTGAAAGATGACCACCTAAAGACCATTCCACCATAGTTTGTCCCCAATTGGCCCCGTAGTTTCATAGGAGATAATTTTTAAGTGATTTTTTGCCAAATTTGATATTTTTAGTAACGGTGGCTATCTTGGTTGGCAGCAGGGGTCATCGGACACATTTCTCAAAGAGGACCATCTGAAGACCATTCCACCATAGTTTGGGCCCAATTGGCCCAGCAGTTTCAGAGAAGATAATTTGTAAGTCATTTTTGGCCGAATTTTCTATTTTTAGTAACGGCAGCCATCTTGGTTGGCGGTATGGGTCGTCGGACAGAATTCTGAAAGGGTATGACCTAAAGACCATTCCACCATAGTTTGGGCCCAATTGGCCCAGCAGTTTCAGAGGAGATAATTTTTAAGTGATTTTTTCCCGAATTTTCTATTTTTAGTAACGACAGCCATCTTGGTTGGCGACCGAGGTCGTCGGACAGAATTCTGAAAGGGGATCACCTAAAAACCATTCCACCATAGTTTGGGCCCAATTGGCCCATGCAGCAGTTTTAGAGGAGATAATTTTTAAGTGATTTTTTGCTAAATTTTCTATTTTCAGTAGCAGTGGCCATCTTGGTTGGCGGCCGGGGTCGTCGGACACAATTCTGAAAGAGGACCAACTGAATACCATTCCACCATAGGTTGGGCC
Source organism: Gigantidas platifrons (assembly GCA_002080005.1). Classification (NCBI taxonomy): domain Eukaryota; kingdom Metazoa; phylum Mollusca; class Bivalvia; order Mytilida; family Modiolidae; genus Gigantidas; species Gigantidas platifrons. The sequence continues at coordinate 38,622 of MJUT01012488.1, read as the reverse complement.
CAATTGGCCCAGCAGTTTCAGAGAAGATAATTTTTAAGTGATTTTTTGCCGAATTTTCTATTTTTTGTAATGGCAGCCATCTTGGTTGGTGGCCGGGGTCGCCGGACATAATACTGAAAGGGGATCACCTAAAGACCATTCCACCATAGTTTGGGCCCAATTGGCCCAGCAGTTTCGGAGGAGATAATTTTTAAGTGATTTTTTGCTGAATTTCCTATTTTTAGTAACGGTTGCCATCTTGGTTGGCGGACAGGGTCGTCGGACACAATTCTGAAAGATGACCACCTAAAGACCATTTCACCATTGTTTGCGCCCAACTGGCCCAGTAGTTTCAGAGGAGATAATAGTTTGCGCCCAACTGGCCCAGTGATTTTTTTGCCAAATTTTCTATTTTTAGTAACGGCGGCTATCATGGTGGGGGGGGGATTGTCGGACACAATTCTGAAAGGGGACCACCCAAGGACCATTCCACAAAGTTTGGTTCGAATTGGCCAAGTGGTTTTAGAGGAGTTGATTAAAATCCAAAAAGCTAACGACAGATGGACGACGGACAACGGACGCCCAGTGATAGCAATAGCTCACCTGACCCTTCGGGTCAGGTGAACTAATGATGTAAATAAACCACAGATTAACCCATTAAATAGAAAATTAATTGATTCTGACACTCATAGAAAAAGACATAATAGTGGTCACAAAGTGGGCTTTGATAACAATTGGAGCTATAGAAGCTCTTCGCATTAAAGTGCCCTTTTTCAGCCAATGTTTACACATAAAAGTGCCCTTTTCAGAAGTAGCACCCTGCCCTTTTGAAATCCTAGCTAGAACACTGGATGTGAATCATGTGTGTGAGTTGTTGAAGGCAAATGGCCTTCAACAATATACACAGATGTTTTTAGGTACAGTGATTTTATAACAGAGAGACCAAATATGCACCTAAATGGTAGAATAATAAGATAAAATGAATTGAAAAAACGGTGCATGGTTTGACTGTTTGACGCACGTGGTTTTATGTTTGTTTCCCAATTTATACCACAGGGGCTTGTTACAATTTTTCCAGGTATACTATCCACGTAAACCACCATTTCTGGGTTAACGTGAGTAGTATACCCTGATAAAGTGTAACAAGCCCATGTGATTGTTCTAGACAAAATACAAGTACTAAAAATCGGGAAAAAAACCCAAACAGCTTCAATAAAATGAAAATTTACTCACAAAACGGGGACCTGACATACACAGATCTGCAATAAAGATCTTACCTACAATCAAGAAAGTTGGGAATATTCCATATGGCTCAAGTAAATTTGAGTATTATATATGCAGACATTTAACTACACTATCCTGAAATACTGAGAATGAATTTGAGGTTTTAGGTAGTCTCGTAAAAGCGGATTACCAGAACACTATTTAAGGCCAATTAAAATTATTTGCCCACCTCTCAAAAATCGGGTTGCCCCAATTGTTTTTTTTTTTTACATAAATCGTTCCTGGAGTTTTATCGTGAACGCTCCCGATGTGAACGTATTCTTACACTATCATTTCAACTTCTGTTTCATTTGTAAACATGGTTTTCATGATAACAAGAGTAGTTACCGGCGTGAACTTGTGAATGAAAGAAAGGGGTGGTTTACTACCAATTTTAACCCAAATAGTAAGATTATGTTATTACAAAATATATAAACACTACAGGCCAGCTAGCTAAAAGCAGGGAGTGACTGAGAACTAAAAGGTGCAGACATAGAAACTACAGTGTCATATTAAATGTGCTTTAATAGTATTAATTCTATGAAAATACAATATTCATGGCAACATGTGAAGCATTATATGGATATAAAAGATAAAAAAATACAAATATACTACATTCTGTGTTTAATATTATACATAAGACAATAAAGCATAGCATAATTACACAAATAAGCACGAGGAAATGTATATTATTAATTATATATATCCTGTCTCCATTCATGGCAAAAAATGCATTAGATAAATGACACAAGCTCCTTGGAGACTTTAGTTGCATTGCTTAAATATGAAAGTAATCAGACAGACATGTGGTGCCCAAAGTTACACCCTTTAGTTGCCATTCCTGGTCTTCGATTTTTTTGGAAATTCCTGTTATCTTTATTCATACATTTTATGTTTATCTTTTTTTTCCCTTGGTACTGGGGTAAAAAAAAATGCTAAATTTTTGGTGGGGTAAAAAAAAAATTATGTTGGTGGTACCCTTAAAATTCATGGGCGTTCCACCCCCTGGTGTGAAATTTAAATGGAATAGCCCTTATACAATGAACCATTACAGATTCCATATTTTTTTCTAAATAAAAAAACTCCAACATGTGCTATTTAATACTTGTATACAATGGGCAGTCAGTTTTATTGGTGGAGGAAACCAGAGTATCGTGATAAAACCACCGACCTGCTGCAAATCACTGACGAAGTTTATCACAGTTATATCGAGTACACCTCGTTATTGAGTGGGATTCGAACTCACACCTTTAGTGTTGATAGGCACTGATTGCACTAGTAGTTGTAAATCTAACTACCACGACGGTCCAAGGAACTGCCGTGATCACATGATGATTCGTGGCATGAAGTATAGTGCATTGCTCCTGTTTCCTTTACAATAAAACAGACGTCACAGTATTATTGAATTGTTGTTGAAAGTGTCATTGACAACCCAACACATCCCTACGACACAACTAAGCGAAAGAGGAAATCATGTAACATCATGCGTCTCTACTTGGTGCCTAAATTGCATAAGTGTCAAAGTGTCCGTACAAACAGCGCTATATAAGCTTCTTGAAGAGAAACCTCAACATCAGTAACTCAAATCTAAAGGAAAAAACATACCAGTCACTAGTTAGACCAACCATGGAGTATGTACAACCTGGGATCCATATCAGCAGAATAATAAACACCATATTGAGATGGTCCAGCGAAGAGCAGCAATGTATGTGAAAAACCGATATCACACCTCATCGGTTACAGAAATCATCGGACAACTGCAGTGGACATCATTAGAAGAAAGAAGGAAAAAATCTACTATGCAAAATATCAAATGGATTAGTAAAAATTGACGCTGCAGATAGGCTAATCACACAACACGATTCAGCAGGAATATGCATAGCAGATCATTCCAAATCCGAGCATGCCATACCACCGCAAGGAGGGAATCATTCTATCCAGGGACTATAAAGGATTGGAATGTTCTTCCAGCTACTACAGTGACCGTCACAATTCTTGCCATTTTCAAGACTCTGCACCGACCGTAATATCAGGAGCCTTGTTTTTATTTGCACCTCGTTAAATGTACAGCACTCTGATGAACTTTTTGTGTAATTTATTCCTATGCGCATACTGGAAAGTGACAGAATAATCAACAATTTGATGGCGGCCACTCGGCGGTAGAAGTAGAAGTCGTCACCTTGAAAGTTGTTTTACAATGGTCATGATGACTATTTTAAAGTTACCAAATGTGTGTAGCAGATGACCACAGATATTCCATTTATTATAGTCACAAGCCTGTCCTTACGACTTATTATTTACAACCGGATATTTTACATAAAGTAAGACGATTGACGCCACTAGAACAGCTGAGATACCCTTTTGAAAATACTAAGTTCTTGCTCAATTTATATGTTCTGTAGTGTTTGTCTTTTTGCCCTTTTATATTTTCCTCATTATGAAAAGAAAGATTAAACAGGGAGGGTCAACAATTCCACCAATATCAACAAAACAATCACCCCTCACCAAGTGTAATTGTAGTTTGTCCTTTGATTTAATTTCTGGCTTCTAATTATTTCTTTGGTATCTTTTAAACATTTTTTGAGTAATTTTGAAATACCACCAATTTGAGAATACCATTTGAAATAACAATCTAAATTTTCCAATTTATCTGTGGTGGACATGCATTCTGCAAACTATTAAAATTACATAGTCCACGCTTCCTCTAGTCTGTGTACAAATATTGAACGTTATGAATTTTAATATCAATTTTGACTAATGACTTTAATAACAACTTAATGTTAGTCTCCCTGACTGGTGACTAATTTTTGTCACTTTTGATAATTACCTGTAATTAATAGCAATTCCTGATATTTGTGCAAATCGGGTAAATATCATTTTTAGTAAACATTAATTGTAAGTTGTTCTCTTTGCAACAATATGTGATAAAAGTTTGTCTGTGTCATGTAACAATCTTCGGTAACCCACGGTGATCACACTTGGATATATATATATATATATATATATATAATATGCTGAAATATTATTTAGTTCTTGCCATTATACATTGCTGAAACAATGACAAAATCAGTATGAATCCCTAAACAATCAATAAAATTTGATCTTGTTTAACATTGTCAACAATCTACTAATATCTGCAAAGGAATCAAGGGGTTAGAGTTAGGGTTATGGTGTTTAACACCACTTAAAACAATATTTCAAATATGTCATAGCAGTCAGTTTTATTGGTGGAGGAAATCAGAGTACCCGAAATCGGTCGATCTGCCGCAAGTCACTGACAAACTTTATCACATAATGTTGTAACGAATACACCTCCCCTGAGCGGGATCTTGAACTCACAACATTAGTCAAGATAGGCACTGATTGTATAGGTTATATATCCAACTACAATATGATCACGACCACTACGGCCCCCGTAAACGGAATCAAAGAACTGGAGCTGAAAGAATTAACTACATGTAAAATCATGATAAAATTATTTATACTGCAATCGTTCTATTTGAGCAGTCAAAATGCGTTGACAGTATATTTACAAGTGATAAACGGTCACTGACCGTTTATAACATTTAGAAATCAGTTGGGGCCTCTTGGTGGTAACTAACTTTTTTAATAATTTGAATATTGGTAGTAATATCCATTAATGTCACTAATGATTGCAGTATAAAGACAATATCAGTGCATTGACTTGACATACAATTTGATATACGTATTCGGCACGAATCTAGGAAAATGCTCGGGAAACCCTTGCATTTTCCCCGATTCTAAGCCTCATCCGTATATCGATTTTATGTCAAGTCAATGCACTGTTATTGTCTATATAACAGGACTGCACATGTGTCTAGTTATGTAAGACAACATCTTTATAGTTGTGTCAAAAGTAATTAAATTCGTGACCATCTAGGTTCATTTTTTTTATTTGTGTTGTTCATCTTCTTAGTGTTATGTGTCATGGATGTTTGTTTTGTTTGTCTTAGTTCTGTGTCTTGTACCCAATGTTACTCATGTCTCAAGATTGATTCATGATTGCCCCTTCCGTTTTCTCAAATGTTTATTTACATTATGGATAAGGTTTGATTGAAACTGAAAGTAAAACTGAGCTTTCATTGAAACTGAAAGTAAAAATAACCTTTCAAATGTTTATTCACAATACGGATAAGGTTTGATTGAAACTAAAAGTAGAACTGAGCTTTCATTGAAAGTGAAAGTAAAACAACACAATATTTGATTTTACAATGAAAGCTTTTAATGAACTGAGAATGGATGAATGATTACAAATAACTTCATAAAACATCAACAACCTTCCACACAAGTTTACAGGTGTTAAGTCTTGTAAAAACTAACGTCAAAATACATAAAAAGGTTTTATCATCTCAATCTTATGATATTTAGCCTGATCTTTAATTAACAAGGAATCCTTTTAGTAATTACAATACCAATAATAAATGAAAACGTCTTCAGAAAGAAAAAAAAATCCAGAAATTATTTTCACTTTTATTTTATTTTAACTTTCTAATTATTGTCTGTATATTTTAGCTCCCATAACAGAATTTCTTTTTTACAGGATAAACCTTTTCAGAGAAGATTTTGAAATGAAATTTTACTGACTGAAATTTTTAATTTTTTGAAACATTGTTTCAAAACCTTCCTTATCTAGATGTTTTGACAAAGTTATATATACATATGTAAATATTTTTCTAAAAGAAAACAAACAAATTCACTGATCAGAGGAAAACTTTCATCTCTGAATTTTAAGGAAAACTTTCTCTAGGATTTAATGAATACAGACAATAAAATAGCAATTGTCAAAATGGTTCTCATTCCAATACGACGTTTCTTGGTGATTTAAATTTTTTTAAATATTTTTTTAAAATAAATAAATATTTTATTTGGTTTGGTTTATGGTGTTTAATGTCACTTTCAACTATATTTAAATATTTGAAGTCAGTGAATGCAAAACTAACATCTGATTTAAAAAAACGTAAAATATGAAAATTCTATAAAAAATCGAACTGTATTTATAATAACCATTGAAGCACAAATTGTTCCTATGTAATGCTGCGTATATCAATAATCAAACCAAACAACCACTCTCCTTATAAACATCGTTCAAATATTTTATTATCAAAAATTAAAATATCCCTACGGAAACTCAAAATTTAAAAATAAACGTGGGATGGGGGGAGTTGATGCATTAAAAAATAATGCAAAAAAAATTCTTCTTCTCCTACATTCCTCCCCTTCTATGTGATAATTACATTATATATCATCATAAATGTAAATAAAACTTCAAAGTAAAATCAATTCTCTTTGATCTTTGTACATGTTACAAAAAAAACAAGGCTTTAAAGCATTGAGTTTGATACTGACCGCAAATTGTAACAATTAACACTAAATTATACAAAAGTTTTACAACATTTACGATCAACAAGTAAACTAAAGAGTTTTTTTTAACGAAAATGATTTTATCTAACTCAAAAATTCTACATAATCCAATTTAAAAAAAATTTGCATGTGATATAACTAACCTGTAAAAAAAACTACAGAATTAATTTCTACCATGAACCTTTACAGATTCCATCTTTTTTCCCCCTAAAAATGAAAAACCAACATGTGCTATTTAATACTTGTATACAGTGGGTGTTTAATTACTATAAATAAACTTTCTAACTTGCTAAGATGCACTTACATGGTCAATGTTTTCCTTCAAATTCACTTAAAACTTTACCTGTGCACCTGTTTTGCATCTAAACGCTTATCTATTTATGGACTCATCAAAAGTGGTTGATGACATGTTTAGATAGGTTGCTTGATTGGTTTTATGGTTTTAAAACACAATTGTATTACAGCGTTATGTTCAGTGCCGTCTTAACACAGTTGCCCGTGGATCCCATGAGCATAAACCCCCATGCTAATCTATGTTGTGTACAGCATATATTTTAAAAAGTTTAAACGCTGATTTTGTTGGAAGTACCAATACAATAAATAGGTTTAATTATATCGAAAATTACATTTTTACTCATGTGAGTGGTTGTGTAGGTAGGGGGCCCAGTGCACTACTTTGCCCGAGGGCCTACAATGCTGTTAAGATGATTCTGGTTATGTTACAGACACTTTATACCTGATAATTAAAAGAGTATATATTTTTAATATTGCTTTTAGATTTGCAAATCAAACTTGATTAAAAGTATATATTAGGTAATTAAGTATAATTAAATATTATAGACCAATTATGAGATTTGTCGATTACTGGGTTTTGTTGTCACGTAACTTTCAATGTTTTTTGTTTTATTATACTGGAACTACTGATAAAAAATAAACAAAATTTAGCTTTTTGCATTTTGACATCTTAGCTCAGCCACGGGTTACAACCTACCTCCCCTCTTCCTCACCCTTGGCCTCGTTTGCCAGATTTTCGTGGTTACACTGTTTTTACTTGATGCAGTCAGTGATACCTGTATCCAATTAAAATGTGTGTTGTAAACAACTTGGGAAAAATGTAAATATAACATATACAAATTTTACTTTTTGCCATGAGCGATTGCCAAAAAACACAAAATAATTTTTCGTGACACATTTAGTGTTTTCAGTTAACTATACATACCTTAACATAAGGTAAAATGAATGCTTTGTACAGAATGACAAATTGTTTTTTTTATCATTATAAGGGACATAACTGACAAAATTCAGCAGATGGGGCTGCGTGGGAAGTACAAAATGACAACTAACATAGACTAGAGTGAACAGGAGTAGTGGTGGCAGATCGTAACCCTTGGCTAGCAAAGATGGCAGTTTGATTTTAGTTCCTAGTATATCATTTCAATCAAAAGTGTTATCATGACAAACAAATTACTTAATCTCTTCAATGTATGCTTATAGACTTAAAATACACATGAGAAATGACAATTATTTGTGTTTCAAATATTAACATTGCACTTAATAGACAAAAATGGACCTTTTGTTTTTTAACTTCAATTGGCACATTTTTAAAGGGAATTCAATGTTGATGTAATCATATCTCAATTTGTGTTCACATGTACTTCCTTTTAAAGTCAAAACTAAATACTTGAACATGTCTATACCTCTATTATATAAAGATTTTCATTCGTTACATGATTCGTACATCTTTCAAACAAGCATTTTAATTTAACTGCTATTTAAGCCAGTTTTAGTAAGAAATCACTATGCTTTTCTTATTGTTGTCTATTATTTAATTTTTATCTTCAATGGTATTAGGTTTGAAATAAAGGTGCTGAATGCCATTTCAAAAATACTTCATCTGCAATTTATGCATTTTCCTTTAGATCTCACTGACGGATATAGTCAGTATGAACAGACAGACTTTGATACAGAAAATTATCGATCAGTGTGATATCAAACACATTTTGATATTACCAATAAAAACAATCAAGTCAGTATTGAAGATTACGAAATACGTTATCACTGATATCACAGTTTGTCCACGCCATCGGACCAGTCTTCACGCATATGTTTTTACCTTACAGGCCCAGTGCTTGATTGTGCCACCTTTTTCGTGGTGCCATTTCAATTTGATATTAAATAATATACGAAATTAAAGTTTCTTTAAGCCAAAATGGTAAAAATATCAACCAATCAAATTGCAAAAAATAGACACACATAAATCTATTTCAAACAACGGAAAATCTTAAAAGGACTTGTGGTTTGCCTACCCATTTTTTGCATTGACTCGGCAGCAACTGAAAACGGAGAACAATAAAACTAAATATCTACACANATATGTGAGCAACATAGGGCGACTCTTCAAAATTACAAGGCTACTTGGAACTTCGTTTTTGAGCAACGAGAAATCGAAGTCAACCATCACAAGGCAACTTCTTCTCCCTCTAACCTGAGCCCTGTCTCTCGTCCTTTTCTAAAACCTAGATGATGGTAAAATATCAACCAATCAAATTGCAAAAAATAGACACACCTAAATCTATTTCAAACAACGGAAAATCTTAAAAGGACTTGTGGTTTGCCTACCCATTTTTTGCATTGACTCGGCAGCAACTGAAAACGGAGAACAATAAAACTAAATATCTACACACAATATCGTATGAAATCAACTTTTGAAACTACATGTATATGACTTGTTTTTCACAGGCCCGTCGGGCTTGTGGAACTACTCATTTCATACCCCCGTGTACAATTTTACACGCATCGTGCTTCGGATTACCGCCTAATTTCGCAGACTGTTGGACTCGCTGTGATATTAGCAATAATGTTTGTCTCGACCTTCGTTACTGCCGATATTCTATTTATATCATCTACAGAAACTTCTGCTATGACATCAAATAAAAGTAATGGATTCCAATATATACAGTATGTTAATAGAAATCTGAATATTTTTTTCACATACACATCAAATGTTTACTAAATTTCAAATAACAACTAACATTGTCCAATCATATCGCAAATTGCATTGAAAACGTCTTTTTGTCTCAATAAAACAAACTTGTAGAATGTACATTAATTTCTTCGCTGTCATAATCGGGTCAAATCAAGAAACAGCTGAGCTCACGCCATAAAACAAGAATTCACTCATCTTCCAAGCTTGGACGTCATCGTTTCATTTGTTTGGCATAATTGTAAGATGTTAGCCAAAAAAAAAAAAAATATGGGCAAAAACTTCATTTCATGAAGAAATAGTTAACATGAAGAAGAAAGCTAAAAGAAATAAAAATCAATTTTGATGCAAAAAAACAGTTAAACTGTTGAAACGGAACATTTCCCTAAGAATTCCAAACTATCTGCATATTTTTTTGGTTTCTCCGTATATGTGGACCTACATGCACCATGAACAAGTAAACAACGTATTTGTTCTACAGTAACAAAGTGGCTGCCAGGATTGTTGAACACATGAGGTAGATGCCATACTGTATGGAAGAAGCTGAGCTGTGATCTGAAAGGCAAATTATAATGATATATTAGTACAGTGATGGTCATCAATTTAACCGACATCAACAAAACAAATAAAAGTTTAAACAGTGATGGTCATCAATTCCACCGACATCAACAAAACAAACGAAATTTTAAACAGTGATGGTCATCAATTCCACCGACATCAACAATACAAAAGAAAGTTTAAACAGTGATGGTCATCAATTCCACCGACATCAACAAAACAAAATAAAGTTTAAACAGTGATGGTCATCAATTCCACCGACATCAACAAAACAAAACAAAGTTCAAAACAGTGATGGTCATCAATTCCACCGACATCAACAAAACAAAAGAAAGTTTAAACAGTGATGGTCATCAATTCCACTGACATCAACAAAACAAACGAAAGTTTAAACAGTGATGGTCATCAATTCCACCGACATCAACAAAACAAACGAAAGTTTAAACAGTGATGGTCATCAATTCCACCGACATCAACAAAACAAAAGAAAGTTTAAATAATGATGGTCACCAATTCCACCGACATCAACAAAACAAACGAAAGTTAAACAGTGATGGTCATCAATTCCACTGACATCAACAAAACAAAAGAAAGTTTAAACAGTGATGGTCATCAATTCCACCGATATAAACAAAACAAACGAAAGTTTAAACAGTGATGGTCATCAATTCCACCTACATCAACAAAACAAAAGAAAGTTTAATCAATGATGGTCATCAATTCCACCGACATCAATAAAACAAAAGAAAGTTCAAAACAGTGATGGACATCAATTCCACCGACATCAACAAAACAAAAGAAAGTTTAAACAGTGATGGTCATCATTTCCACCGACATTAACAAAACAAAAGAAAGTTCAAAACAGTGATGGTCATCGAATCACCAATATCAACAATCACCTCTCATCTTAAATGAACTCACTGAACACAAAACATACATTGATACAACATGTGATAAAGCTTGTCAGTGACTTGCGACAGGTTGGTGGATTTCTTTGGATACTCCAGTCTCCTTCATCAATAAAACTGACAACCACGATATACAAAAATGTAACTGAAATATTGTTGAAAGTGGCGTTAAACACTATAAACCTAAACCTAAAACCGACATACAACGTTGGAAATTCTGGTAGTGGTTTGGGACAGCCACAAAAATGTAAAGGTGTTTAAACTGATTAATGGGGTCACAACCCTTCCCTCTTGACAAAGATAACCAGATACCATTCTATAGAGTGTGAATCATTGATTGTTGTTCAATGCCATTTTTCAGCCATATCATGGGGAGAACTTAATAGAGTTAAATCTAAAGCAAAAAGTGCCCTTTTTTTTTAGAACGCCATGCCCTTTTTGTCTACGATAATATGCCCCCTTTGTCTATAATAAGTGCCCTATTCCGATTTCGTTCTCAACTCTCGCTAAACTGTCCGCCATTTTAGTTGTTTACACCTGAGAAATCAACATACGGGCATTCTTTATGTATATATTCATAACCTACATACGGGATTTTTATGTAAATGTTCACAATCCGCCATCTTGGCCTATAATCAGGAAAAAAAAAACTTTCGTCATTGACGATTGATTTTCGAAAGTGACGAGTATTTCCCGTCACTTGAATTTTCAAAAAATCGTAGAAAAATGTTTGTAACAATCTATTTTTCTTCATTTGCTGATTAAAACTAATTAGTCACTACAATGCCAATTTTGTTACGTTACAAAGTAATCAACGGATTATAGAATTTTTGTTTTGATTGCGTAATCTTTGATCTCACCTGGCTTGATTTACCTGGACAAAGAATTCAATCAACGATAATGATTTTTTTATAGTTATGACATGTACTCAAAATGCCAAAGTATGTATTTAAATTGGACATATTTTTGTAATCGTCACTTTGATTAAAGAAACCAAGGACGTCCTTTGAAGAAACTTAAAAAAAAATGTTTTTAAAAATGGCACGAGTTCGCAATCCACCGAAGCTACTTTTAACCAAACAAACTTTTGGTGTATTTAATCTCATTTCTGTGAAATAAAATCTTATTTCTCATATTTAATATGGTCATTTATATGCAAAGGTTGGCCATATCCATTCAATTCGTTGAAATGCACTGCACGAGGACGCATATAACTTGTAAGTTTTGTTTTATATATTGATCAGCATCCGGGTAACAATTGCGTTCTATTTATAGAACTATTTACAAACAGACACGTGTCTGCAATTAAAAAAAAATAACTACAGTATTCTTATTCCAATTGTTGCAATTTGATTATGAGGTCTGAGAAATAATTATTTATTTACAACTTGCTTCAGTTTTTGACGTTTGTTCTATACTGATTTCCTACAAAGAATCTAGATAGAAGTACTGCTGAAGACTACAAATTATGAGTTAATACAATTGTTGTGGTATTACACCAAAGCACAGTAACATTTCAAAAAGGGTTGGGGGGGGGGGTTATTACAATTTGTGTGGTATTAGACTAAGGCACAGTAATATTTCAAGGGGGGGGGGGTATTACAATTTGTGTGGTTTTGAGATCAAAATAGTGGCAATGTTATGTTTTATCAGTTGGTTGTTAATTTGCAGAGTATATTCCCATCCTAGGAGGTTTTCAATCTCCATTACTAACCAATAAGGCAACGTAACTGATTATAAGATGAAGCTCATTATATTCTTGTTTATTCATAATTATATAAAAAAAATTGTTCTGCAAAAGTGACTAATGGTCTCAAAATCCTGGCTAAATTCCTGGTACATGTACTTTAGGGTATATTGTTTTTTTTACTTAAGTTATCCATGACTGTCTGTTAACTTTTAAAGTGTATAACATTGTTATTGTTGAATTTTGCAATGCTGTCTTTATTGTGATAAGGTTTTTTTTTTATTAAATAATATTATGAAGAAGAAAACATTTTTTTTGTTTTATTTAGCCATTTATTGAAAGATATCATGAAGGCATTGTAACTTGGATCCATTGAGAACAATTTAAATTGTACATCAGGACTGTTCCATTTACACATATAAGGTACCCTGTACCAAGGAAAGGCACTTTCAAAATAGGGGAACAGCCCATAGAAACAATTTAGGATTTGGATTTTCTATATATTTAGATTGAAGTTCTGATACAACCACACATAGCAGCAATTTAAAAATGTCTTCCCCAGGTGGCTTACATGTTTCAATGGAACAACCCTCATGTGCAATGGTGAACATAATGAAGTGCCCTTTGACAACGCTCATCGCGAACGAAAGTGCCCTTTTATACAAAAAAATGTGTGCCCTTTTCAGATCCTAGATTTAACAATAGAACTAGTAATTTTTTTATGAGATGGTGATATACAATTTGTTCTAGACCAACACGCTTAGTTTAAAATTTACTGTGCTACATGTAGGTCTCTGAAAGAACAGTTCACAGTAGACATGTCACTCTACACTAACACATGGTAATGAATTTTTGGACATCAAGGAGGCTGACAGTGACCCTATTGAACTTGGCTGTCATCATTTGTTAAACGAATTGAGAATAAATTTCACAATGAAAGTTAATGCCAAATACAATTTCAATTGCTGGATCTTTAAAAAATATGTATTTTTAAAATCTTTTCCATTACAGCCTGTGTAAAAAAATTGTCCCATGGCCATATAGACTCCATAGAACATTTGAGCAAACTTAACATTTTACTTAATTTCCCTCTTTTAGGATGCGTACTAGCCCGTTTTCATCATCATCATCATCATCATCATCATCTTAATTTGCACAAATCTGCATGGATCTCCTCTTCCCAAGGCACAATACTGCCCAGTTTGGTGTCTGTAATCCTTAACGTATTCACATTTTTAAACAGCAAAACTGAAAACGTTAAGAATTACAGACAATAAGTCATACAAAAAGATTACCTTTTTTGCCACATGGGCTAACAAAATGGCACTTACCTTGGTGTAGATTTGCTACATGTCTTGTTGTTGTCCCATGTTTGTCTTTATAAATGACAAAGAAATCTGTCTCAAAATCTGAGATTCCGACTGCAGTTATCCGAAATATCGTTTTAACTGTGTTCCTGTTTACATTCTGAAATAAAAAAGGATGAGATGTAGATTTTATATACAGTGGAACCTGTCTAATCTGACACACCAAGGGACCAGGGAAAATATTGATTAATTAGTGTTTAACGTCAAGCTTAGCACTATTTCAGTTATATCATGGTATGTTTTCAAAATAATATTCCCAAAAATCTTAAACATATTTAAACCTGTTTTAATGATCACCTCTATTAAGCAATAACTTGTATTATGTGACCTTAACTTTTATTTCCTTTCACAGTGCATTTCATATCATTTAAACCTATATTAAGCGACAACCTGTCTTATGTGACCATATTTCACTGTTCCCTTGAAAGGTCAAATAAGACAGGTTTGATTATTTAAACCAGGTAACTAGTATTCCATTGATGATTACATCCTGTTATTTGTTACCTCCCTTGCACTATATGGTTAGCATTTGTTTTTATCTGTAAAAATGTTTTTAACCAACAGATGATATGATATCACTAACATCAAAATTTATCGATAATTATTTCTTATCTAACATTATGTACATTTTCCTTTGGAATTGAAAAAAATAGCCTGTCTGATACAAGATGTTGTATCACCACACTGTGGTGATAAAAGAATGGTGCGACGTTGCACGAGACCTTTTCTGTGGAACTACTTTGTTATGACGTCATATCATTGGAATGCGGGGGAAACCACATCAATGTAAGCAACGTAAACAAAGTGAATGAACGGCAACAAATAACGTGACGTCATGTTCAAAATGTAGTCCCCCTTAAGTAGTGTTAATTTTAATTCGACCCTTGTTATTTGTTTAAAATGGTTTTAATGAAATGTTAGATAAACGTATTAGATACATAGTGTGTTGGTACAAGACTTTGTATCAGGTCTTGTCTGTTGCGTGAACTAACCACATTACAACTCGTTGCTACCGCAACTCGTAGTGATATTGGTTCACACAACAGGCTCGACCTGATACACGGTCTTGTACCACCACACTATGTATGTAATGGGTATATAACAGTTCTAATGGTCATGTGTCATGCATTAATCTGCGTTGAAGAACTTCACCAGTCATTAACATGATAATGCCCATGGTCATTATTATGTTAATGACCGCTCAAGGTTTTAAAGTTGTGTCCCTTTTTTAAAACGCAATGGAGATCGTGCAGTTGTCAATGTAAACCGTTTGTCGTCTGTTGTCAAACAAATTTATTTGCTGTCCATCGTCAATATACAACATGTACATGTACTAAAATGAGCAACATTATTTAGAAAGTCTTATTTCCTTCAATGAAATTAAAATAATAGTTACTTATGTATAGGGCATTATCGTGATGGATGGACTGCCCTCAACACAGATAATGCCCTCTCCTGCAGCTCAGGCATTATCAATGTTTCAGTCAACACTACTGTCACTTGGGCAGTCTATAAATCATGATGATGCCCTATACTTAAGCAGAGATGAAAGTTGCATTTGAAGAAAAACTCTGAAAATTAGGCCGGGGGTGTGGGGGCTGCCTTAGCCCCCTAGAAGGGTCGAGGGGCAAAGCCCATGAAGCTCCTGGGTTTTGAGCATTTTAAGACCCATTTTGAATGAGATTTCTTGCCTTTACTTCTGTAGCCAACACAGGCAAAACATCATGGTTTTGAATTTTGTACATACAATTTTCATGTCAATATTACAGTAAATAAAAACTGTTACACTATAAATTTCAAAAATCAAAATACATTTACACTGAACAAGCATTTCATGCAAGTATATATGTTTCTTATATGTGTTAGCTTATAAAAGTAATGGTTAGGAAAGTTTGAAACTTTACAAATTCGTACGGAAAATTTGTCTTCAAGTTCGTTGAACTTGACAAACTTCAACTCGTACCGTTTGTCTTCTACGTCCATTCCTATCATAGACTCTATCTAAGGAAACCAGTTCAGTTAGTTATATGACTGGTTTAAACAAACGTATATTACTACGATAGCTGCATTTGTTCAATCAATACGGAACCAGTTCATTGTTTACGATTGTAAAAATAAATTATGTACGCGTTAACCGATTTTCTCTGGAAACAATTTGTTCTGCCAAAAAGACGATATTCAGCACTTTGAACCATTCAAAACTGACACAAACTAGAACTGTGAGTGACATCACTGAGTGATACCTCCCGCTTGCAGTTCACTAGGAGTTGCGCTTACAAGGTACATGCATCACCCTCGCCTTTCCGTGAAAGTATTAGTTGAATTATCTCCCCTTTTAAATTTTGGACAGCAACCATATTCCTTCATGCACATCTGCAGGTAGTGTAATACAAGTGTTAAAGTTTCATAAAAATCCAATAAGCCGTTTAGGAGGAGTTGCACTTACAAGGTACATGGACGGACGGACAGTATAAGTTGAATTATCTCCCCTTTTAAATTTTGGACAGCAACCATATTCCTTCATGTACATCTGCAGGTAGTGTACTACAAGTGTGTAAAGTTTCATAAAAATGGGTTGGAAACAAGAAGTATTCAGATCAAATTATTTGTCCAAATATGAAACTAAATTGGTCTCATGAAAACTTTAAGGTTTTGGGAATTGATTTTTCACTTGATTTAAACTGTATTACAGATGTAAATTTTACAAAAAAAATCAAGGAATTTAAAGCAATACTAAAAAGTTGGCAGCATAGAAAACTGACATTACTTGGTAAAATTACAGTTATAAAAACTCTTGCACTACCAAAGCTAATTCATTTACTGACATCTTTACCAAATTTACCTCAGGCAAAAATAAATGATTTAAATTCACTTTTTTATAATTTCATATCTTTACCAACAGAAACAATTTCCAAATGGGAAAAAAATTCTTGATTGTGAAATAACACATTGGTCAAAATATTTTATTATTTAAAAAAAATCTTGTAAAAACTCATATTTTCAAAATTTTCAATTTAAATTGTTACACAGGATCATTCCTACCAATTCCTTTTTACATAAAATAAAGCTCAATAATATAAATGTATGTACATTTTGCAAAAATTCATGATGAAACTATTGAACATATCTATTCTTTGACTGTCCTGTGACACAAATTTTTCTCAAATCTTTGAGAAAACAATTAAAACAATATTACAAAAATTTGATTTTTGACAAAAAAAGAATATATCTTTGGTTTTGAGTCAGGGGATCTTCTTGTTAACCTGATTTTAATTACTGCAAAAAATTACATCTTCAAGTGCAAACTCAATGAACAAAGGCTAAATATTGTGGAATTTAAACATAAAAGTATGTGGTACCGTTCAGTTGAACAATATATATCAAAGAAAAACAATACCATTTTAGCATTTGAAAAAAATGTGGACCCCCTTACAATATATTTTCAACTAATCATAATATTTTTTGTTTGTTTGATTCATATAGTGATGAGATTTTTTCCCCAGCTTTTTTGATTAAGTACAAAATGTCAGGAGCAATTTCATATTTTAGAAAAACAAAATGGTAAGAGAGTGTGTGTGAAAGATGAATGAAAGTGTTTATTACTATTATATATTATTATTTCTTTATTTTGTTTATCATAATGTAAAACCAATGTAGTCACAAAACTTATTGATTTGAAAACCCCTGTCACACCCTAGTCAGGTGGTGATGTAAGAGAATTTATAAAATCCTGACTATATGAAAAAAAAAAAAATAAAAATAAAAAAAAAGTTTCATAAAAATCCAATCATCCGTTTAGGAGGAGTTGCGCTTACAAGGTACATGGACGGATAGACGAACGGACAGGGTGATTCCTATATATCCCCCTAAACTTTGTTTGCGGGGGGTATAATTATCGAGATTTCATACCCCCCCTACAAATTTTCTCAAAAATGACCCAGACGAAGGCAAACAACTTTGATCCCTGAGATTAAGTAACTTTTATATAATTTATACAATTTTGTTTTGATTCCGCAGAGTGATAAAAATCGTCAGAATCAATAAACTGACTCTAATACTAAAAATTATCGGTGATTGTGACATTAAACACATTACGACATGACTGATAAAAGAAATAATATCAGTTTTGAATGTCTTGACATACATTATCACTAGTCTAACAACTCGTCCAATAAGACTCGCTGTGATAAAAACAATAATATCAGTTTTTAATGTCTTGACATACATTATCACTAGTCTAACAAATCGTCCAATAAGACTCGCCGTGATAAAAACAATAATATCAGTTTTGAATGTCTTGACATACATTATCACTAGTCTTAACAACTCATCCAATATGACTCTCCGTGATACCAGCGATAATATCGGTCACTCGATCTTCATAAACTGCCGATATTGTTTATTTAATATTCATTTAATACAGTGAGTGAGTGATTGTTGGTATTTTTTCCAGCTATATTATTGCGAGAACAAGTTAATTTTCAATGAGATGATGAGGGCTGCTTTGTACTAGACCAACACGGTTAGTTGGATTTTTATAGTGCTAGGTCACTGAAGCAATAGTCCTCGGGTAGACATGTTGTCCCGCTCGTACACATTATCTTGATTTCGAGCCAACCAGTCTTTGCTCTTTCTCCTTAATGCTGTATGCTTAGCGGAGAAGCAACAAATATCAATTTTAATGTCTTTGGTTTGACCCGATCGGGGCTCGAACCCACAATCTACCGCACCTGAGGCAAACATGCTAACCATTTAATACATACTTCACAAAATACTTTATATCCTTTATGGGTAGTATTAATTTTGAATTGTTCTCCATTGTTGCCGTTCTGCCACAGAATATCATCGGTACATTTTATTCCTTTTAATTCTATGCTACATTCCATTTTAGCAAATTTATCACCACTCACCGCACTGAAATTACCACATGTTATCTCAGGAGGAACTGTTAAAATAGAAATTTATAAATGTTGATACTGTCATGATGATAGAATAACATTTATTAGATATGTATGTTTGAAATTTAGGGTTAGGGTAAGAGAGTTTAATGCCCCTTTCAACATTATTTCAGTTATGCCATGGTGGTCAGTTTTGTTGGTGGAGGAAACCAGAGTACCCGGAGAAAACCATCGACCTGCCAAAAGTCAGTGACAAATTTTATCACATAATGTTGTATCGAGTTCACCTCACCTGGGCGGGAATCGAACTCGCAACATTAGTGGTGACAGGCACTGATTGCATAGGTAGTTGTAAATTCAACTACCATACGATCACGACCATGACGGCCCCTTTTTGAAATTAACAATGAACATTTCCTAATAAATTTAACATATTAAAACTAAGGCAAATTTCCCTCATACACAGGTCACCTTAGCTGACTAAAACTGGCATCTTGTTGGCCATATGGTTGTCTTGCTCTCATACACAGGTCACCTTGGCTGACTAAAACTAGCATCTTGTTGGCCCTATGGTTTTCTTGTTCTCATACACAGGTCACCTTAGCTGACTAAAACTGGCATCTTGTTGGCCCTATGGTTTACTTGCTCTGATACACAGGTAACCTTAGCTGACTAAAACTGGCATCTTGTTGGCCCTATGGCTGTCTTGCTCTAATACACAGATAACCTTAGCTGACTAAAACTGGCATCTTGTTGGCCCTATGGTTGTCTTGCTCTCATACACAGGTAACCTTGGCTTACTAAAACTGGCATCTTGTTGGCCATATGGTTTACTTGCTCTCATACACAGGTAACCTTAGCTTACTAAAACTGGCATCTTGTTGGCCCTTTGGTTGTCTTGCTCTATTACACAGGTTACCTTAGCTTACTAAAACTGGCATCTTGTTGGTCCTATGGTTGTCTTGCTCTCATACACAGGTAACC
>MJUT01012485.1:0-13706 GCA_002080005.1 Gigantidas platifrons | reverse complement strand
AATACCCTTCAAGTAAAATAAGATCTATACAAATATTCATAATTTCACCTCTTAAAACCACTTTCATGACTTAAATTCATTTTTTATGTTACATACAATTAGTTATTCATACTCTTTTACTTTTACCACTCTAATTTAAAGGGGACGAAGCTCACAAGGGCAAACTGACTTCTAAATTCAAATATGTTATTCTTTTAAATATTATTTCATGTTATATTTCATAAAAAGCAATGTCTAATTTTCCAACAATAATTTCTAGTTAAATAGTCTTTCAACTTTTTCTATTAAATATTGCAGTACAATTTTTTTTATTTTTTCAAGAGGGTCATGGGAGTCTAGGCTTATAAATATGTTAAATCTGTGATTTTATTCAAAAGTAGGTATTTATGGTTGTTATTTTTTATTATTATCTCCTTGCACATTCCACTTGCATTGTCTACTTATGAGTCCCAAATGCAAACGGAAGTGTTGCAGATGCAAACACATATAATATCGCACGCTAAAATAAAAAGGCTTTATATGTACAATGTCAAAGGAGTGCAAACTTTCCAATGATGCCTATTCACAAACAGTATTGCAACTATCAGCTATATGTATTTAAACACAAATATTTAATTTAAAGAATATTTTATTCAATAAATGAATTGCATTGGATAGCAGGGCATGCCTATATATATCCTTTCCAAAAAAATTTCAAACATACTGATCTATAACGTGTGATCTTTGCAAAATACACTATGAAATATTGACATCCACACTTGCCTTTTGAATAGCACATTTCTGTGTCCACACTTGCCCTCAGGCAACACTTGTATAACATATATAGAATAAATATATACATTTACCTTGAACGAATCAGCTTAGTTCTTTCTTGATTGATACACTGACGATAATATTAATGTTTCTTTCATGGAGAAATAAAATAGCACACAATCTTCTTTACCTGGAAAAACAAAATTTGGAATACAATATGCTTAGCCTAACGAAATAGCTTGAATACTCCCTTATATCATTTACCTGTTCTATTTGGGCAGGCATATTGCATTGATTGGATAATGTTTTGTTATATGCTGTCACCAACTAAAGGGGTAAGCGAGGGATTGCTATATAATTTTATTCAAAATGTAAACGTGACTGGATTAAAGTGATTTTTCTGCAGGATAACCACAATATTAATACAGTGTCGTAAAATATAGTATATGTACTGTGCAATAATGGGGAAAGGCTTGGAGAACCTCGACTTTATCCCTGTTTTAAAGCCATATGCACATAAACTTTATATTTTAAGACACTGGGCTGATATTGTCTATGTAAATGGTTTAACGCTCACAAATATGAAATATAACGTAACTAAGGAAAGTTGTGTATTTAATATTTTAAAAAATCACAAGAAGCCATTGTTCAATGTCCTAGGGTTCTCACGGGGAGTGATAATATTATATGATATAATTTTTTTTTTGTCTTTGGTTTAAACATATCTTATTTCCTAAACGTACGCATGTACAAAATTATACAAATTGTAGAAATAAGACAAAGGATTCAGAAACAAGCATTACTACATTTTGTGTATCCTATATTTATCTGTCTCATTACAATGTACGTGTTTTCTTTAATAGACCAGGACATGGTCGTTAATTTTTTAGTTAGTTTAAAATATATATAATTGTCTCCTCCTTGTTCTTTGGCTTGTTTTCAAGGAGGAAGAGTTATTGTGCCAATATCTTTGTTTCTATGACAATTGAGAAAAGCAAGTTTAAACAGTGATGGTTAACAACTCAATCAATATCAACAAGACCAATGGTCACCTCTGATCTTAACTCACTGAACACTGAAAAAAGGGAGGTAATGTTGGAAATCCAGGTCAGAGTAGATACAATGTATCTAAATAAACGTAAGAGACGGCAGAGACAATCAACAATGGACAATCAAGAGAAAATGGTGAGAGGAGTTTGAAGATATCAGCATCAGCTAAATTATAGATGTTCACAAATACTAAAACGTTTTCCTTTTCCATTGAGTTATTTATATTACAATGATTACTTCAAATACTTTTTTTTTTTTTTTTTTTCTTCTGATTATTAAGTAAGACTGGAGCTTTTATGTATTTATGTTCAACTGTATCTGTATATTGTTTATATAAAGGAGAAGATGTTCTAAGTTGAAAAACTTGTATCTGATCCTATTGTCATGTTTTTGGACAATAAAATATGTTTAAACTAAATACTTGTATCTATCATTTCCAAAGGAGACGTATTCATGGGATCAAGAAGTTCGTAAAGACAAAACATTATAGTGCCTTACAGAAAGATTCAACGTGTGACAATTTTACCCCTCCTCCCCACTTTATGTTTGGTATTACATTTTAAATTATTTCTACAGAGGTCATTTCAATGCCATGTCACCTGGCTTAGCACATTGTACTACTATTATCTGAGAAAATATCAGAATACTTAATACTTTTTGTGGCTTAAACAAAATACAATGTGATCAACATTGGAGATCAACTAAGACAAAACTCAACAATAGATGTAAATAATTAAAAATTTTACTGTCATAAATTATCCGTTTTCTTAATTTGTAATTTTTTTAAATGAATATTTTCTTTACAGTAATAAACTCCGTGGAACTTAATCATGTTGTCCTGGTATTATTACAAGTTTCGTTAAATATGATGATTGATTTCATTTTGTTTTATTATTTTCATAATGAGTTTTTTTGGCTAATTATGCACATTTCAATAATTCCAATAATGATCTTTCAAAAAACATTTTTGACCAGCTCTCTCATCATTTCAGTTTGATATTTTGTTATTCAGTACATTATACATATCTTTTTAGCCTTTTTCTGATTTGTAAAATATTGGTAATAAGAGGTGGTTAATATTTGTATATCAATTACTGGATAAATCAAATAAGATTTAATTGCTGAAATTATACTTTGGTAAATATAACTAAGGAAGTTAGTTTTAACATTATATGTTTCCTTAAATTTTACAAATTAGTTATTTTGATATAGATGTATCAATCAAATCAGTAGAAATGCTCATTTTTTTGTTATTAATTTTTTATCCTATTTAAAAAAAACAACGGTTTGATTACCTATGAGGATTGGTCCAAATACTGTTGCTGTTTATATCATCAGAACTTTATGAGAGGGGGTTTATGGTGTTTTATGCCACTTTCAGCAATATTTTAGCTATATCATAGCAGTCAGTTTTCTGGGTATATGAAAGCGGTCAAATCCACCAACCTGCCAAATTTTATCATATAATGTTGTATCGAGTACACCTCCCCTGAGCGAACTTGCCTTCAAGCGCGATAAAATGGCTTCCTAATTAGAGGGTCCGACATCCTACGATATGGTGTACAGTTTGACGACATGCTTTTAAACAATGGATATACAATGTATCCCTGTTTAGATGGCATTTAACGCACTATCACATTTAATGTGTTCCTTACAAAAAAAAATGCCAAAAGAAAAGACTTGCCTTCAAGAATGACAAAATGGCTTCCGAATTAGTGGGTCCGACATCCTACGTTATGATTTACAGTTTGACAAAATGCTTTTGAACGATGGATATATCCCTGTTTAGAGGGCATTTGAAGCACTTATGATCACATTAAATGTTATCCTTACAATAAATAATGATAAAAGTAAAGACTTGCCTTCAAGCGTCACAAAATGGCTGCCGCATTAGTAGGTCTGACATCCTACGTTATGATGTACATTCACCCCACTCTGTATGATCAATGGTTTTTCACAAACAGAAATAAGAATTGGTACCGACTTGAATAAATTCCATATCAACTTTGTATATGGTAAAGTTTTCTGATTTAAGGTATAAACAAATGTAATTTTGAAGGAATATCCCAAAATAAAACGTGTAAAAACAATTTTTAACATGAATACACATTTTTCCTTTGATGTGTTTATGCAGTAATCAACTTAAAAACAGTGAACTTTTACAAACCATGGTCTAACACGAAGATCTTGATGTTATTCCATGCTTTTGCGGGCCTGAACGAAAGCACCCACTATTGATTTCTGTTACAAACCATATAATACCATGGATCTTACTCATGAACTTATTTAAAACAACTCATCCTTCGGATTCGTTGGTTTAAATAAGTTAATTGGCAAGATCCATAGCTTAAACCCATTAATGCATAAACATATTCTGGAACATAATGGTAAACACATCGAGAGTCTTGCTTGCTTCAATGGATTATTTTGTCTCAATCTAAATCGCTTCAATTTTTATCGGGATACATTTTTTCTGAATGCATCAGCTAAATTACAGATATTCACAAATTCTAAAACTTTTTCTTTTTCCTTTGGGTTATTTTTATTACAGTAATTACTTGCATCTATCATTTGCAAAGAGGACTTATCCATGGGATCAAGAAGTTCATGAAGCCAAAACATATTTAGTGCCTTACAGATATAATTAATATGTGGTGATTTTAACCACACCCCCCCCCATATTTTTGGTATCAAATTTTAAATCATTCCTACAGAGGAAATTTCACCTGGCTTGGCACGTTGTACAATGATGATCTGATAACATATCAAAATACTTATAAAGTTTGCGGTTAAAACAAAATACAATACGATCAATATTGCAGAAAAACCAACAAAAAAACTCAACAATAGATGTAAACAATTAAACATGTTACGGTTATGAATATCCGATATCTTAGTAATAAAATTTGTGAAACTTAATTATGTTGTGTTGATATGATTACAAGGTTCGTTCAAAAATATGATTGATTTAATCCTGTTTTATTATCTTTATAAAGAGTATATTGGCAAATTATGCACATTTCAATAATTCCAATAATTATCTGTCAAAAAATATTGTTCACCAACTCTTAATATTTTGTATTAATGTTATTCAGTACATTATACATATCGTTTTAGCCTTTTTTCTGATTTATAAAATATTGGTAGTAAGGGGCGATTATTTTTTGTAAATCAGCACTGGATACATTAAACTGTTTTTATTCAGATTTAAGGGTGTAGGTCTGGGTAATCCCAAAATTTCCTCATAGTTCAATTTTTCCTAAATTTGCATCATGAAATAGTTGTGTCTAATTACATTTTCTGTAAAATTTCCATCGCACATCCTACATTGTAAATATAGCAATATTGGGTGTATTCTTAACACCAGATGGTAATTCTAGTTTTGGAAACTTCTAATAGATATACAATAGAGTTTGTTTATAACGAAGTCCAGGGGACTCTCGATCTTATTTCGTTATATGCATCGTTCGTTATAAGAGAAACAATGTAGAATTACCTCCCCTTTTGAAAATCGTACAGCAGAACTTCGCTGACTCAAGCTCGAAGCGACTGTCAAAATCTGTTCGAGCTAATGGTAGTTCGAGCCAATGAGGTCCCGTTATCTTAGAGAGAAAAAATCTGGTTCTGACACGGGCAGTTTCATTACGCTATGATACCTGATGCACAGTAAAGTGGGCCTTTATCGGAAACACATATTTAATTCTTTAGAAAGTTCTCAAACTCTACGGCTTCTGAATACCACTTTGGTATCTTCAAACGTTCCATAGAAACATTTGTTCACTTTGTTCATGATCTATTTTATAAACAGGAAATATGAGGTCGGTACTAATGTAACACTTTATTTTATCCTCCATAATATTCTTTCCATCGGATTATTTTTAATATAAAATATTCTCCTTGGACAATATTTAAATATTAAATTTCTTCTAATGCTAATATATATTTTCCTGATGAGGTGGAAGAAATTTAATATCAAAATATATCCGTGGATGACATTGCACATTATAACTTTTCAACCGGAACAAATATTATAGAAGAAATAATCTGATTTTATAAATTACTATTTTTTTGAATTAATTAATTAATTAACATTGCTGCAAATAAATATGTACTTAATACTAATGAAATACTTCTTTATTATTGCAGTACTTTTTAAAATAAATATATAAATCATTACTATTACAGTGTTTTAATAATATTCATAAGACTTTTCCTCAGCAGCTTTGGTTTAGGGGTACACAAAATTATATAACATACATTGTATAATATATTTTATTTAAACTTACATTACTCTATCGATTTTTAAGTGTGTTTTTTTTTAGTGTTTTTTAGCTCACCTGGTCACACTGGAGACTCAACGACGAATGGAGTCATGTATTGTTTTCGGATGAATCCCGATTCAATTTATCTCATTCGGATGGTCGTGCAAGGGCTTATCGCAGGCAAAATGAAAGATACGCGGACTGTTGTGTTCACGAAAGGGACAGATTTGGAGGCGGAAGTGTAATGTAATGGGCAGGGATAACCTCGCGTAGAAGGACTAATCTGGTTTTTGTTGACGATACCTTAACCGCTTCAAGGCATAGAGACAATATTCTTGCCGTGGAGGTTGTGAATTTTCTTTACCACAGTGGACCAGGCATTACCTTTCAGCAGGATAATGCAAGACCGCACATTGCAAGAATTACTCAGGCTTTTCTTCAGCAACAGAACATCGATGGCTTGCCTTGGCCTTCAAAATCACCAGACCTCAATCCTATCGAACACATCTGGGATGAATTTGACCGTCGTCTTCGACAAAGGCCTCATAAACCCATCACATTACCAGAACTTCGTCAGGCCCTTCAAGAGGAATGGGACAATCTTCCACATGCTGTAATTTATACAGCTATTGCTTCAAAGAGACGCCGTTGTCAAGCTGTTGTTGATGCAGACGGAGGACACGTACGATATTGAACTTTAGTTGCTTTTTTGGACTGTTATTAAAATGTGAAAATTTAATTTCTGAATTTGTTATTCCATGTGTTCTACCATCGTGCTTTCATTGGATGCCTTACGAACATTTGATGTGTTACTGATCTGACAGTTATTCATTCTTTACAATGAATAATTTATAATACTCAAAAGAATGTCAAATTATATTTTTGATAACATATACATAAAGAAAAATTATTAAAATAGTGTATCCTTTCTTTTGTCCGCTAGTATATTTGTTATATAAAGGCGCCATCTTTGTCCCCATAGCTCTCCCGTTAATTAGAAGGACATGGTCTCTAATAGAGGTCAAGCTTGTTGTGCTGTAATCATTCCATATGGCAAAGTCGCGGCTACTTTTTAATTCATGAGTTCATTAATATTCATGAGACTATTGTCACGTGACTTAATTTTTGAAAATATATTCATTACAAAAATATACTTGTATCCCTTTAACGGCACCTCAAATTCCTTTTTGATCACGTGATTAGTTATTTTTATTTCAACCGGTGTCAAGATGCAGACAGGAATATATATTTTTCCAGTAAGTTTTACATACCTCAAGGGACCCTTGCCATATATTCGTCAGTAGTCAGGGCATCAAACTCATTGAAATTTAAAGCTGCTGGGAACCTTTGTTCTTTATTTATGTCAATTTTTGCATGTTTTCCCCTGATATCGAAGACCGGAAGTTTTATAATTGTGCATCGCATCAACAGTAACAGTTGTTTATTGTGTCTCTTTCAACGTTTCTCTCTTTTTTACTTTTTGCATAGATATTGAAAGAATAATATTATTTTTTCTGATATCTCTCAGGAACCACTGCTTCATAGCAAAGTAAGTTGAAATGTGGGAATTGAACTGAAAACGGTGTCAGGGTAAATTTTCGCACATCACAAATTGACCAGGTTTTGTTTTAAAAATTGCCATTGAAATTTACCAGCGCATCGACGACATTTAAAAAGAAAATGGCGACGTATGCAAATGAGGAAAACATTTGAAAGGATTTATACCAGACTGTAAAACGTGAGTTACTGCTTTTCGTCTGCACTATGTGAACTGTTCTGGTGATAGTTGAGTCGAAGGCGTTCATAGGTATTTACGACAGTCAGGATTTATGCGGATATTGTCCGCAATTGTGCTCTTTACTCTTGGAGTTTTATCGTTGACTGTGTCCAAGCAAAACGTTGGTGACCTATTTTTGAGCAAAGTTTCAAGTTTGCAGGGGTGCTCTGACTTCTAGAGTGAAGCAGTTGTGAAAAATTATGTCTCGTCGGAAAGATAAATCAATATGCTAGCGAATGTCAACAAAGATTGTTTGAATGTGTAATTTTTTAGTCTTTTTTTCAAGCCTGAAACAGAACACGTAGTGGCTTGGCTACGTTGGTCGTTACATCCCTTGTTAGTATATAGGGTATATAGGCCGCGTGACCTCTATGAAAGCGATTCAAGCCCCTGTGGAATGATGTGTCCGAGTGGAGCGACGTGTCTACCCGCAGACTCTTGTTTGGGTGAGCTAGCACTATAATAATAAAACTCAGCGTATTGGTCTAGTACAAAGCGGACCTCATCATCATCTCATTGTAAATTAACATGTTCTCGCCATGATATAGCTGAACAATTGCTGAATTGGCATTAAACAAAACTCACTCACTCACACACTCACTCACTCACTCAATCACTGCATCATGATATTAAAACAAATATATGCTATGCGAAACATATATTGCTTTGTGATTTTTCATAGCGCCTTTTTAGGTTGTTTTTTTTATATTTATGGTGC
Source organism: Gigantidas platifrons (assembly GCA_002080005.1). NCBI lineage: Eukaryota > Metazoa > Mollusca > Bivalvia > Mytilida > Modiolidae > Gigantidas > Gigantidas platifrons. The sequence goes on along the minus strand of MJUT01012485.1, from coordinate 5,146 downwards.
TTTCTATTCGTTCTATATATAAAATTGTTTTCCTGAACACATGGGACTGAAAATTGTGTAATTGTGTATTTTAGTTCGGTACAGCTTTCCATATTTTTTTTGTCATTCAACTATCCCTATTAAGTGTATTTTTAGGACACAGACAATATTATTTAATTGATAATCATGCTAACTTAATTGTTATTTGTCCTCTAAATTGAATAAATAAACATCAATGATCTGCGGAATGTTGTCAACAAAAACATGAAATTATTTTCACAAATCAGTCTTTATTTGTGTCAGGGCCAACTTTACTGACACAATAAGTGTATGCTTTCAAGAAATCAAGACAAATAAGCTTTTATCATTCATATTCATATATTCCTTTTCATTTATGTTTATTTTCGTCTGCTAAATGTTTCAATGTGAGGGTCAGAACAGCATTTCAAGTTTGTATGGTGGGATTTTCCAACTACTAAAATATTAGAATATTCGGTCTATATTTTTGTTAAATTTCACCACTTTCCGCAAAATATATTTAAGGATTGAACCCCATTTTTTTCGGTTCATGAAAAAATTAACTAAAAAATGTGGTACACTCTGTGTAACCCGCGAAGCGGGTTACGCAAGGGTGTGTAGCACATTTTTGAGTTTATTTCGAATGAACCGAACAAACAAATGTGATCAATCCTTATAAATTAATCCCTAATTATTATTTTTTTCTTGTCCTAAAATATTTTGACGGATAATAATTGCTTAAAAAGAATTAAAATAAAAAAAATTCGCAATTGAGACCCCAACATGTGAATTCCGGTTAAATTTTTTATCTATGACATGATGGATAAAAAATTATAACCAATCAAATTCAAGCATTTGCTACAAATTTATTTATTAGTGTATATATTTAATATGTCTTTCTTAGACACCTATAGACTAAATGTCTGGCAAAAGACTTTGTGTTGCAATTAGTTGCAGGTAATACACCAAATTGACTAGACTAAACGTTCAAGAACAAGATCCAATCTGCCTAAGTTGAAAATAGAATTACGTGGGCGCCATTATGTAGTATTATTTGGTTTCTCCAATAATAACAAGTTTCTGTAGGGTTCTACTATTTATTACTAAGACAAAACAAATATATCCCTGTAATATAAGTACAATGTCGACGAAAAGATAGCCAACTCTTCCTAATATATTTGTAAACATGTATTATGATTAAGTTAAAAAAAATACAATATAATGTACCCAATGTGATTACACATATTAATTTATATTAAAGAAGTGACATGGGATCCTAAACTCATCAACATGTTGTGCTGAAGAACGCAAATACAAATATTTCTTTACGTACATCTTATTTTCTCGGAATATATCGTATGCAATAAATATGAAAATGTATATATAATAGTGTCATATTAAAAGGAACAAAACTAATAAGCATCATAATAAGCTAAGTTAACATAAGCTTCATACACCCATTTATGTGGTAAGGTAAAAAAGTTGCAAACTAAATTAAATAATAAAGCAAAGCAAAACAAAACAAAACAAAGCAACAGATTAATAAAATACACTGATTCTTACCTCACATGAGGTGCAAAGGATTTCTAGGTAGTTAGATCTCCATACGAACTGTTTAAATTTATACATGACATTTTAATAAACAAAATGCATACGCAACTGTTTTCATCAATTACTATTTCATAAATTATGCTTACCATTTACCTGTATTTAAAATCTTAACTGCTCACACTCCTTTGACATGCTTATCAGTAAACGTATTAAGATAACAAAATAATTAACATTTCATTTGTTAATCATAATTTAATTATCAACCTTGATATATAAGCATTATTTACAAAATTTAAAATATTTTCTCTGTAGTCAAATTTATCATTAATTTTACACTTTCAACTATCATTTTATAACTCGTACTCACACTCATGCAATTTCATGTAATCCATTCATACAGGATAAAATTATGAATACGGATATTTAGTATCATATTAGATTTTAGTAAAGAAAGTAACTGACCTTAGAAAAAGAAATAAATAATCCAAAGATTAGATTTTCTCTATTGGGCTCAAAATGTGGAAGGTTCAAATTTCATGTTCTATTTCTTTGACTTTCGGCTTCAATCTAAGAGGTACAATTGTTGACCGTTACGAAATATCCTACGTAATGATGTACAGTTGACAACGTGATATCGAATGATTTATACATCGTTGTTTATATTTATATAAGGGGCATTTGACACACTATCACATTTAATGTTATCCCTACAATAAATAATGCTACAAGTAAAAACTTGCCTTCATGCGTGACAAAATGGCTTCCGAATTAGTAGTTCGTCATCCAACGTTAAGATGTACAGTTTGACAATGTGCTTTTAAACGATGAATACAACTTTGATTAGCGGACATTTAGGGGCATTTGACGCACTATCACATTCAATATGATCCTCACAATAACTAATGCTACAAGTAAAAATAACATGCAGTCTTTTATGCTCTGAAATAAGTTTTTTCCTCCCTTTGGGACTGTACTCACAATGCTATACTATTGTATTCCATAAAGTTTGTGCATATATTTGTTTTGAAATTTCTGATATGACAAACATTGTTATCTTCAGAGACAATATTATTAATAAAAGAAGACATCATTTTAACAATATGTTTCAATAATAATAAAAAAACTATTTCTGTTAATATTAAAATTAATCTAAATGGGCTTACTCAACATGTTAATAATAGTGTTTTCTTCTTCATCTTTTATTGACAAAAGGTCTGACAAATTAAGAAGAATATCTCTCCAAAATGGATTTATCTTATCAGAAATACTTTCCAACCCCAGCCCCATTTTGTAAGTGCAATATCCTATATCTGCTCTATTTTTTTTATATAACTAGAAGTACAATTTTCCAACTGGACATATTCATGTGATCAAGAAGCCAAGACGTTTTAGTGTTTTAAAGCGATTCGAAATGTGGCAATTTTACCCCCCCCCCCTTTTATTTTTGGTATCAGTATTTAAGCCATTCCTACAGAGGAAATGTCAATGCCATGTAACCTGGCTTAGCGTGTTGTACAACTATTATATAATAACAATTTAAAATACTATTAGTGTTTGAGGTTAAAACAAAATACAATGCGATCAACATTGCATATAAACTAACACAAAACTCAAGTATAGATGTGTACAATTTAAAATCTTTCAGTCAAATATATCCGTTATATCATTTTGTAATTGTTGGAAGAATATTTTCTTTACAGTAATAAAATTAGTTTTTTTGGTATATTAATATTTTAATAATTCCAATAATAATCTTTCAATGATCATTTTTGACCAACTCTCTTCACATTCCAGTTTGATATTTTGCCTGTTTTTTTCCAGTATTGTTGTAAATGCTGTTTTAGTGACAACGGGAACCTTTGAACCGTAATGGAAGCGTGAGGTTGGCGCCGTAAAATCTGATTTAATCAACCATTTCTTTAGAAATGCCTGTACCAAGTCAGGACCATTGCGGTTTTCCAGTTTCCCAGTTGTTGACTGATTTTGTCTGTTTATTGATTTATGAGTTTTGAATTTCCCTTTGGAAGATTGCTCTGTGTTCGGTTATTTTGTTATTCAATACATTATACATATCCTCTGAGGTTTTTTTTTCTGGTTTGTAAAATATTTTCATAAAGTTTGATAGTAAGGGGTGGTTCTCTTTTTGTAAATAATTACTGGATATATTAAACGATTTTAAATAAGATTTAATTTTAATTGGAATAATGAGAAAAAAAATACTGTTCTTATTTTAGTTGTGATAAACAAATATTGAAAATTAAACTGAGAGTAAATATTTGTAAGACATCAAAACGAATTTAACATATTTTAAAGGCAATCGCTACTATACATGCAAAAAAAAAATAATTTCATTTGATTTTTCTTAAATTTTCCAATCAGATCAAATAAATTCTGCTAATTTTACAAATGCCAGAATTTTTCAGAATTGTTAAAATAAACATTTTTCTATTCATGTTCCACTTCCAGTTGCATGATTTTACGGCTCATCTGTCTATTGTATTGAAGCTTTCTCGAATATTTGTTAGCCAATGAAATTCATTATGTTGAAAATATAAAATCCGCGAATTTACCAAACCACGAAAATTGATACCAAGGAAGAAAAGTACTATCACAGTATCTAAATATAGCTACCGCTAACATTCAGATGGCCCATTAAATATTTGTAATACCATAAATAAAAACCACAAAATAGATATACGTCAATAATACTATTAAATAGTGCTTTGTAAATTACAAAAAGGGTGCACTCGACTCGAAGCCGCATGTGATAAAGCTTACCAGTTACTTGCCCATGGCCGGTGGTTCTCTCCGGGTACTCCGGCTTCCTCCACAACAAAAAATGGTCGCCATGATATAGCTGAAATATTGTTCAAAGTGGCGTTAAATATCAAAAAAACAACCAAATCAACTAACCCTTTAAATATTTGTAATATTTGTATACCATGTATAAAAACAACCAAATAGATCGACGTCAATAATACTGTAGAAGCCCTACATTATGTTTGGTATCAAATTTTAAATCATTTCTACAGAGGACATTTCAATGTCGTGTCACCAGGCTTAGCGTAGTGCACCACTATTATCTGATAATATATTAAAATATTTGTACAATATTAATTAGTGTTTGTTCTTTAAACAAAAGGCAATGCGATCAACATGATAGAACAACTGACAAAACCCATCAATAGATGTATACAATTAAAATCTCTACGGTCATAAATATCACCTATGTTATTTTGTAATTGTTGGAAAAAATATTTTCTTTACAGAAATAAAACTCGGGAGGCTTAATCACGCTATCATGTTATCATAAAATATGTATATGGCATTAGATTGGAATAAAACAACGTAGATATCAAATTTAATGTGGACGACGAGTTTATCAAATAACCTTCATCAGGTAAATGCTAAAAGTCAAAATAGTTGAAAGTCAAGCAATTTTTAAGAAAAATTGGGAGCAGAAACAGAAACAAAATCCTCACAATCAGTTAATGTTACCTACAACTGACGGAGGAGTACCTTATAATTTAAATAATAATTACATGATATATGAATTGTAAATTCCAATACAAATACAAACATATATATCTAATAAACC
>MJUT01012483.1:0-11242 GCA_002080005.1 Gigantidas platifrons | reverse complement strand
TTGTACTTTTGATAGGTGGACACTGATATAAAAATAAAATAAAATAAATAAAATAATTACGGTAGAAAATAATAAATAAATTATAAATCGAAGCGTTTGGTTTCCTGTTAGAAGTCTAATCCGTTGGTTATTGAAATAATATGGCCAAACGTTAAATGTTTTGTTTAAGATAGTAACGAAAATGACGTTCACCTTTTCACGTATTATTGATTTTGATGACGCAACCAATCTTGTTTTTTTTTTAAACAAGTATATTCATGCGCGATAGTTGACGCATGCCTAATTGTGGACTGGCCTAATAATTTTGATATCACGTCCAGTACGTTGAGATAAGCCTTATCAATCGACACACTTCAAAGGAAAACTACACAAATTGTCGATAGAACCTATTTATCATATACTTCAATGCGTCTTTCTTCATATTTGTGAGAGGTGATCGTTTTCAGAAAACATGTAGCTTGATTTGGGATATGATGCAATGATGTCATATTATATCTATCTGTTTTTATTATATATATTTAAAGACGTAATTCTAATACAGTTACACTTTTTATACAACACAAGATAATTCAATCTTTGGTTCATAAAGGAGTGTCGTCATTCTTTGCATAACGAGCATTTTCCATGTTTTCTTCGTAATCCATTATGAGAGTAACAGACGACAGAAGTAAACAACGATACTTCGGGCTAATATGGGTTTCTCGGGTTGATATGACATGTGATATGAAAAATGACATATAATAATCTATAATTATTATTATTAATATTATTATTATTAAGTTTAGTTTGTTAACTCACAAAAATGAGTTATTGATTATTGTGTTTAAAATTAAGCAATATTCCACCAGATATATCATAACGTGAATAAGTTACATTTCAATGAGATGATGATGGTGTCTGCTTTGTACTAGACCAGCTCGCTCAGATAGATGTTTATAGTGCGTACTCAATGAAACAACAGTCCACTGATAGACAGGTCGCTCTATTCGAACACATTATCCCGATTCCAAACAAAACCTTTATTTGCTCTTTATCCTTAATACTGCATGCTTAGCGGAGAAGATGACAATATCATTCCATAGTTTTTAATTTGCCACTACAAGAGCTCGAACTTCAAAATACTGACGATATAGTTTTAATCGGTACAGTGCATTCTTTTTTTATCCAGTTTCAATAGCATCGGTTGTATATTGTCTATAGTGGACTCTCCTCCAGTACAGTAGATTGTGATATCGATATCCGGACCAGTCAAAACCAAGGTTATGCAATTGGTTTTTGCTACATTTTTGCGAGGCGCGCAGGAATATGTAAGAACAAAGACTGGTTGGCTCAGAGTCGGAATAATGTGTTGGAGTTGAGTAACATGTATTCATTTTTCAACATCACTGAAATTGTGATTACGAATCCCGCTCATGGCGGGTTTTACTCGATACAGCGTTATATAATAAAGTTTGTAAGTGACTACCGGCATGACGTTGGTTTTCTGCTGGTACTACGGTTTCCACTACTAATAAAACTGGCCGTCATGAAAAAACTGAACTTTGGTTTAATGTGGCGTTAAACACCATAACCCAACCTTAACCCCATTCCATTACCATTACCACAATTGCTTTTATTTCGCCATGCTATGGCTGAAAATTTACTAAACTTAGCGTTAAACAACAATCATTCACTGCGATTTATGCACACAGTAGGCACAGCTGGCGACCAAAGCAATGAAATCGCGCTTATAAATGTATATTTAAGGTGGTACCATACACTTCGGGTAAAATTTGATCTGCTCGTTTAATTTGCTTATCTTTTTTGGCAGTGTGTTTGAATATACTAATATCCACTGTAACAAATATCAAAATTTTAACAAATTCCAACCAACAGACTCAGAGCTATGAGTTCACTAGCCACATAGCAGCTTTCTCTCTGTTTTTTTTTTATCACCGAGATGCAATCTGCATAGAAACATCATATGATCGAAACGTTCAACTGATTTTAAAGATTTATCTCTCTGTAGTATTGTGTAACCCCTTAATTTGTGTTCTAGAAAGGAATGATTGATTTTGACCGTTCAACTCTTCTTTCAACATTAGAAAAGTTATATTGCTGCTGTTGGTGATATTTATAGTTGTGGAAACTTGAATATCCAGATGACATCACCGCCATGAGCCTGCATTAAATCAACGCTTAACTTGATCACATACGGTTATGTCGAGTACCCATCTACATCGATGAGCTTGAAAACGGAAACAATGATGGTGACGAATAAATAATGTCACAAGGGATCATTTCCAATATAGAAGTATATACAGACATAACACTGGGATGAAACGCCCTTTTCAGCTTTCAAATAAATGATCGGATCGTAAAATTTCCACCCCAACATATCAATGGATTGGGATTTTTAAGAAGAGTTTGAAGATACCAAAGGGGTAATCAGAATCCGTATATCGAAGAACAGACAGCACAATGGCCAACAGAAAAAAAGACAAAAGGACAAACAACGATCTACAAAACATACATATAAAACTAAAGATCGAGTAACACGAACCCCACTAAAACCGGGGATGAACTCAGGTTCTCCGGAAGGGTAAGCAGTTCCTGTCCCACTGGTGACATCCGTCGTATTAAGCTATGATATATTATCAATTGGTTATATTTATACAAGCTCACATAGCTTCTTTATTACGAAGACAAATTTTTCTATAATTATTTTATAATTTAACATGACAAGGTGCAAAATTTATATTTGTGTGTTTGTTTGTATTGGATATTAGTCTAATATATGAGTGGGTCACCAATAACTCAATAATATTTGAATGTGTATAGATTTCGTAATAGGAATATATAAATGGGCGTGGCTTTTGTGCTGATGGAATATATGAATGAGAGATTTCAAACTGCAGAGGCACCACCGCCGTATATCTAGTTTTGCAATAAGTACCACACACCCCTCGGACGGTGAATGCAAATGTTATTGTCTTTTTGAGAACACCCTTTGGCCTTGTACTTTAAAACTGTTATTTTGTTTTTCTTGATTGTGCACCTCTAGTAATATTACACAAAAACCTCTTTTTACAAGTGAAAGCTTAGAAATTTATTGAGGAAAGATTTATCAATATAATACTGTATTTTATACTATTTTTTATGCAATATATAATTGAGATTGATGGTTGGATTGGTTTTATGGTGCTTAACGCCACTTTCAACAATATTTCAGTTATATCGTTGCGGTTGACTTCATTGTTGGAGGAAACCGGAGACCTGCCGCAATTAACTGACAAACTTTATCAGAACATTTGATAGGCATTGGTTACATAGTTAGTTAATTCAACTACCATACCGTAACGAATACGAGGGCCCCAGAATTTAGATTGAAATACAAAATTGTGTACCGTTTATTTATTTAAGTATAATTAGATGTCTACGCCAACAAAGATCATTTACTTCTAATTCTACATTTACATACGTAAGCAAAGTTTAAAAGGTACTAAAGGGGTAATCAAAAGCCATAGATCTAAGAAGAACTGACAATGCAATGGCCAAAATAAAACAAAAGCCATAAATCAAAGAAGGACTGACAATACAATGACCAAATAAAACATCCTATCTGAAAAGTCATTAATCTAAGAAGAACTGACAATACAATGGCCAATAAGTGTAATAACAAATTACTGAACACAGAGCAATCTTCCAAAGGAAAATTCAAAACTCATAAATCAATAAACAGACAAAATCAGTCAACAACCGGGAAACTGGAAAACCGCAATGGTCCTGACTTGGTACAGGTATTTCTAAAGGAATGGTGTATTGAATCAGATTTTACGGCGCCAACCTCTCGCTTCCATTACGGTTCAAAGGTTCCCGTTGTCACTAAAACAGCATTTAAAACAATACGGGGAAAACAGGCAAAATAGCAGTCAAACAGTACCAAACTCAGTACCTAATATATCTCGTGAACCATCACCATCAAAAATTGCATAGTGAATTGGGATGGGACTCTTTAGAAAATAGACGTCAAAAACAAAAACTTATACTTATGTTTAAGGCTCTACATGGGTATCTTCCTAACTATTTTTCAGAAATCTTTTGTTCTCATTTAAATTCTGAAGCTAATTACATGCTCAGGAATCATAGAATTTATAATGTGCCACGGATACATACCCAGTCATATAGTAAACGTTTTTCCCGTCTGTAATGAATATGTGGAATAATCTTGATGAAGATATTAGAAATATCCCTTCTATTTCCTTGTTTAAAAAAAATTAAATGATGAAATTACCCAGCCACCAAGTTATTTCTCATCAGGACCCCGCAAGATGAATATCATTATTTGCCAACGGCGCAATAATGTTAGTAATCTTAATGATCACTTGTTTCGGGCTCACTTGTCTGACAGCTCACAATGCCCCTGTGGGGATGCAGTGGAGGATAGTTTTCATTATTTCTATGTTTGTCCTCTGTATATGAGACATAGAATCATTATGTTCCAAGATCTGAGAAGATATAGAGATATACTTAATCTTGAAATACTTTTACAGGGCTCTGATAACTTATCTTTAGATGAAAATTTATATATTCTACAAACAGTATACATATATATTGAAAATACAGGGAGGTTTACTTATTAAATATTTATTTTTATTTGCATCATAATTGCATCGGTCGAATGACTAGGTGTGTAAATGATATACTGTTCTCAGAGATTACTATTTAAATAATTTTATCATCTGCTCCTATTGTGTTTTTGTGTATGTGTTATGTTTGTTTATATATTGTATTTAGTTTGCTTTTGTTTACTTGTTTCTCATATAGCATTCCCTTTTCCTGTTTTGATCTGTCCAGATTAAATCATTCTCTATCTTTTCTTTTTTCTTATTACATTTTTGTATTTTTTTTTCTTTTTATTATGTTAATCTAATATGTATATAACCTAAATCTTTTCACACCTTTAATTTTCTGTTATTTGTTTTTCTAATTACATAACAAATAATCTTTTACTATTCTATTCAAGATATTCTGAAATTTTATAAAGATGACTTTATTGATTAGATTGGCTGTAAAGTATTGTAAAATTAGTTAACATAAACATTAGTTGCCCTTACTGCATTTCAGTTTATTTTTTTTTTCTCTTTGTCCAAACATTTATTTTGAAATTTGTTAACAGGGTTCATTGACTTGGTCATATTAATTATTGAATGTAGAAATGGTGTACTAAATAGTATTATTTGTCTTTAATTGTTTATTTGTTCATCTTGTTATAGGAGAGGATTTGTATAGGCTTAGCCTGTTATCCAATCCTTTTGATTTACTCAATAAAATGTTTGAAATGAAATGAAAAATCAACTATGAGTCCTTTGAAGTATTTTAAAACAAAAGTCATAAATCAAAGAAGAACTGACAATACGATGACGAAATAAAACAAAAGTCATAGATCAAAGAAAAACTGACAATACAATGACTAAATAAAACATCCTATCTCAAAAGTAATAAATCTAAGAAGAAATGACAATACAATGGCCAAAATAAAACATCCTATCGACTTTTATTTATCTTTTGTAAGTAGATTAGAATATGTTAGTATTTAGAGGATTAATGTAATCGGTGTTGAATAAATTGAATGTTAATGGAACCAGTGACTTCCAAAAAACTATCATGAAAATGAAAGTAGAATGTGAAACTAAATATTATAATAAACATGTTTTTTTATTATACAAATAAAGTGTATTACCTACGTCAAGGTATAATCTACTTAATTTCGACTTTTATTTATTTATTTTCAGTATTTTAGATGAGACGTTTTAAATGTATTTTTTATAACTGACAACAGTACAGTTTTACTGCAATCTCTACTGGTGTATAGTGGGGTTCGTGTTACTTGGTCTTTAGTTTTATGTGTATGTTTTGTAGATCGTTGTTTGTACTTTTTCTTTTGGCCATTGTGTGTTCTGTTCTTCTTCGATATACGGATTCTGATTACTCCTTTGGGTAACTTCAAACTCTCCCTTTCACTTCAATAGCAAGGAACGATAACTCTGGTAAGGATTGGTCTGACTGAATTAAATCTAATATCAAAGGAAACAATGACTTCCCGAAAACTAATGTGAAAATGAAAGTAGAAGAATTCAAAGGACTGGCCGTTTATTTTCTGCTGATTGTGTGTGATATCTTGAAAATTTCCAACTTATCAACACATTTGCATATACAATTGAGTACATGGGATTTCAGAATACATATTGTTAAAAGATATTAACGATATTTTTTTCTACATTTCCAGATTTGTAGTTACAGCCAGGTAAGACACAATGGTTTTTGCTCAGACATGCATCCTAGTTATATTATATTCTCTAGTACCATTACGTTATACATAAATGAATAAAATTGTATATCTTTTATTAGGGATGTCAAGCAAATAAAAAAATTAAAAAAATCAAGCATGTGTTGTATATCACGAGAAAGGTATTTTTATTAGAAACACAATGATGTAATTATTTTTTCAATGATTGGAGTCATTCAAGAGTTACAGCTCTTTGAGTAGGACCACCGTCAGCAAAAGTGTCTGTCAAAATCTGCCGTTTTTGTTATTTTTCAGGTGGTCTTTCAAAAATTAAGAATGTCACTAGAAAACATACACTTAACTATGATTTCATAAGTATTTTGGCTTATGCTTCCGTCAAAGTTGCATCAGGCAGACGAGTTTTGTAATCAGTTGATTTAATCGGTTTATTTTTAGCGAAGGTTTTGTTTCTTTTTGCTAATCGTGGTCACTTGCAAGCGTTAAAAGTACGTGATTTAAAACTGTTATGTCCGAGTCAATTGCGCGATTTAAAAAACCGGAAAATCAAAGTCATAATTTAAATTAAAAAAATATATCGGTGAGGAAATGAGAATGTTGCGGAAATATCAACTCGCCGTCTGGCTATCAATACGGAATTAGTTATCGCAAAGATTCGCTTAGGACTATTAACATTTTGTTGTTTTTTAATTATACTGAGATGGTTAAATTCTTTTAAAAATATGGTCCTGGGAGGTCCCATTCAATCTGTAGTAAATTATTCGTTACTAAACATTAGTGATTTTAAATTACGATGAAAGCAATTAAATTACCAATAAATTACACGGAAACATATATTATCCCCTTTAAGGACCTCAAATGATTACAAAAGGGCATTGTTTTCAAATATTTTAATGAAAATAACGTGATCCGAGCTAAATTTGCAGCAGCCATGTGATGCGTTTCTCTCAAGATGGCGTCGATTTTTCAGTCAGAAGCAAACAAACAACAAGAAATAAATCGTTCGTAAAGAAATATTATGCAGAGAAATATGAATTTTTTCATATTGTTTATAAGATTGATATTATTGGATTTAATAATTCTAGTTTTTGGTCTTTTTAATAAATTCTGGGCTGTTTTAACGCAGTTTGTAACATCAAAGGTTAACATGGTGACAGATAGGCGAGTGCCCAGCTGACGATACCTTTAGCATCCCTANAAACAAAACAAAAAAAAACATAACACAAATCAAAACAAACAAAAAACAAACAAACAAAGACCCCCCTCCCCCCCCAATAAAAAATGAATGTATATTGATTGGTAGCTGCGAAAAATCAAGTGAACAATGTTTAGCCATTTCATGACGAAGTCAAGCTCAATTTTGATTGGGGGGTTAGGGTGGATGGTAATTCGAATTTCAACCTGTGCAATCAGTGCACATCACCACTAGAGTTGTGAGTTCGAATCCCGCTCCTGATTGGAGCAATCCAGACCTGTCGCAAGCTATTGGCAAAATTTATCACATCATGTTGTATCAAGTACACGTCGCCATCAGTGCGATTTGAACTCAAAACATTAGTGGTAATAGGCACTGAATACACATCTCATAATTATAATTAAAACTTATACCCTGTAAATATGAATAATAATTAAAACTTATACGTGTAAATATGAATAAATATAGTATAGCTAATCGTAGATTTTGAATATCAAAATAACACCACGAGTGACCGAAGTACGCATAAGGATTAAGCGAGTGGGCGGAACTTGTTCCGTCCACGAGTTTAATCGTTAATGCGTATTCGGTCACGAGTGGTCTTATTTTGATATTCAAAATGTATGATTTAGTTATACTGTTTATTATATAGACTTTCAAAATTTCTTATATATTATTGTTTTTATTTGTATATTTGATTGCACGCGTGTGAATCTACAAGCAACGATACTACAGGGTTCAGCTGAAAGGATCTGCCATCTTGAAAATGTGAAATCCTAATTTTCATATTTACAACAATGTACACAAATAATTAAAATGCTTACCTTGAAAGCTTATTTTAGTTAAATTAAATCACAATTGAAGCGTATACGAAGCCAAATAGCGTCTAATTTTTACGTTTCAAACTGGAAATCTTCATCTAACGTCAATGGCGTCATCTTGGTTATGTTGCAAAGTCATCAATAACATTTCGCGGAATGTTTTCAGCTTACAATCGTATGTGTATTCACAGTTGCACAACAAGGGACGTAACCACCACACTTATAGTTTTGCAAAAGTAGTTCCGCGGGAAAAAACTGATATTTCACATGTGAAATACCGGAATTTATTTCACGGATAAATCCCCATAATTCACACCTATCTATATAATAATAATTAATAAATAAACTTGAATAATAATTAATCATTTAAAGTTAGAAAATAGTGTTCACACCACGTGATTATTAATCGCTGTCCGACATCATGCCGTGCCAGGTGTAACAATCCACTTATTGCAATATGCTATATGTACTAATCTGATAGAATGTTTTAATCAACATAAAGAAATGCCTCATTGACACACCTGTTAAAATTTTGAAAGCTATATATAAACGGTTATCAGTCTTATTTATAGTAAACAGATATGTTATAGTTCGTACTTTTACCCCGTATAGAGATAGTGGTTAGGTGAGCACTGTCACGGTTAGCAAAATCACTATCCGTTTAACCGACCTTCATTAACCGAACCGATCTCGTTTAAACGGTAATTGAAAAGCCTCATGTGAAGCATGAAGCTATAGTGATTGTGAAAGAACGGTTTTACTGAAAAGTCTGTGTTTTTGGCTTTTTTTGTGGAAGATCTCGAACTTTAAGACTTAAAATCACACCCATGAAATGACAAGAACAATTTTGGTATACTACACTTGTCTTTATACATGTGTACATGGAAGCAATTTTGTGTCCGATGTAAACTCAGACATTATTGAATTAACTTCCATTGACATGTAAAACGTGATAAGATCTACTAGTTACAGTGATGGGTTTGTCAGGAATATGAAATAAAAAGTACTCTCAAACTCTGAGCTCTTCTCGTAAAACGACAGTGTGTTAAACGACCCAACGTCAGTGCCCAACGTACATATTTATTTTCCAAGTTGTGTATTGTGATACACTGTTCAGCTGATGACCTGATGTTTGTTAAACATTTGATTGGGTAATGAATAAAACGGACCGTCTCAATGTTGTTTAAATAATCTCAATTCAGATTGTTATTGATTTTTTGTTTTACCGATGTTACTGTACTTTTACTTGACCGTATTTTACGCTTGATCTCGTATACACGTATACATTACGGTTAACCGTTTACTAATTCTTTAAACGGATAGTATTTGAAATCTAACCGCCGACGGTTACACGAATAACCGTGACAGCCTTAGACTGAGTGCTATGTAAATTAACGACAACTTTTTCAGCTATATTATGGCGAGAATGAACGAACTGATGATGAGATCCCCTTTGTACTAGATCAACACGCTTATTTGGATTTTTATAGTGTTAATTCACCGAAACAATACTCCACAGATAGACACTTCTCCCCACTAGGACACATTAACCTGATTCCGAGCCAACCAGTATTTTATCTTTTTCCTTAATGCCTTCATGATTAGCGGGGAAGCATCAAATACCAATTTGATTGTCTTTTGTTAAAGCCTATCGGGGCTCCAACCCACGATCAACAACACTTCAAACGAGCACCCTTACCATTACACCACCGATGTCGTTATATTCGGGTTAGGGGTTATGGTGTTTAACGCCACTTTCAACAATATATTTCAGTTATATCGTGGCGGTCAGTTATATCGGTAGAAAAACCGGAGAAAACCACTGACCTGCTGCAAGTCACTAACAAACTTTATCACATAACGTTGTATCGAGTACACCTTGCTATGAGCGGGATTCAAACATATAACTTTAATGGTGATAGGCATTGATTGCACAGCTAGTTGTAAATCCAATTACCATACGTTCACGACCACGACGGCCCCATTGGACCGATGAATCGTCCATTTCATATTATTTTATTCATCAATAACGATTGCAGCTACATTTATTTTGTATTACAAGAAAGGTGCACTCGACTCCCAACCGCAAGTGATAAAGTTTATCAGTTGCTTGCCCATGGTCGGTGATTCTCTCCGGGTACTCCAACTTCTTCCACTACTAAAACTGGTCGTCATGATATAGCTGAAATATTGCTGAAAGTGGCGCTAAACACCAAAAACATCAAATCAAATCAAACATTTTATTTATAGATAGGACGGGATTTTTACCCCCAATTTTGTGTCCATTTAATTGTTAGAGTTTCTATGGTTGTGTGTTCCACAGAGAATGAATATTACATTTTGTTTTGTGTATCTAAAAACGAGTCAACTTGGATAATTTTACGGATTATCCGAGAACGATAACTGATGATGACTACTGCAAAACATGTTCAAATGTTCACGCTCCCGTCATCATGTCATTGTTTACATTTTAGCGCAAAAATACATTGTACAAGTTCCCTTTCAATATACATTTATACAATAAATATATTGTTGGTCAATTGTTTCTTTCTTTTTAAGGGTGGATCAATGAGTTAGGTCGTTGGTTCCAATAAAAAACCTATCACCAATACGGCGTGGGTTCGCGTCCGGCTGGCTTTGTAAATTACAAAAAAGGTGCACTCGACTCGCAGCCGCAAGTGATAAAGTTTACCAGTTGCTTGATCATGGTCGGTGGTTCTCTCCGGGTACTCCGGCTTCCTCCACCTCTAAAACTGGTCGTCATGATATAGCTGAAATATTGTTGAAAGTGGCGTTAAAACACCAAAAATCAAAATCAAATCAAATCAAATCAAACCTTTCTTTTTAAATATGTTACTTGGATTTCAAGTGACTGTGAGTAAAACTCGTCATCGGTGGCCCGAGTCACAAATGTTAATGGTTATAAAGACTTAGCCCATA
>MJUT01012480.1:0-15666 GCA_002080005.1 Gigantidas platifrons | reverse complement strand
TATATATATATATGTTTACTATCAACAATGTACGTCTATCCATAAAGAAAGGTCCGTATCGGTTTCGCGTCGGTTGTCTCAGTTCACGGTCGAAAAAACTGTTTTAGAATTTCTTTAGTGAGTTAAAATTATTCTCTATTTTAAATATGATAATTTTTCTATAACATAGTGTATACCGATCCAGCAGTGAATTAAGAAAAACAATAACATCGCCTGTACAAAATACTCGAGATGTTTACTTGTTTTGAACGTGTCAAATATCAATATCAGTGATAATAAAGTCCACAAATTTGTTGTAAATAGCGTACATTTAAATAAATACAACCAAGGATTCCAAGTTTATTTTTAGATATTTCGATTGACCAATCAGAGTGCTCCATCCTATTCACTGTTGGATCGGTATAGCCGAAAAAATATGGAGTGTTTTTGTGTATTTCAAGTTGGAGTATATAATGAGCTCTGACGTAGGTAGCTGGCACCCAAGGTAGGCGTGTCAAACACCATGTTCTAGAAAAAATGTCATATTTAAAGTAGATAATAATTTTAGCTCACTAAAGAAATTCTAAAACAGTTTTTTCGACCGTGAACTGAGGCAACCGACGCGAAACCGATAAGGACCTTTCTTTATGGATAGACGTAGATAGTAAACAAATATATGTATGAAACAAGTGCCTGTGGTCAACACGTGGAAGAAAGCGAACTTTGACGGATTCAGAGATAAAGAGGAAGAGAAGTGCAGTATTTTACAAATGGAACAAATGCAGGATATATGTAGGAAATCAGTTGGACCGTTGGAACGAACTGAAGGAAGTGCTACGCGTCCAAACTCACGCTGAAGTGGCAAAGATTTTGCTTGATAGGTAAGCCGAGCAAGTTGCCTTCTTTTCTCAATCGTTTTTCATATTTTATGAATTTATCATGATGCCTATGATCATTTTCGGTAGATATTATTCAATATATGTAATTTTGCTCCTGGCAACAGCAATTCATTGTCAATGAGTAGCATAAAACGGCCGTATTTGCGAGGTAAACAAACACGACATGCTGCAGCATCCGGACTACTGACATAAAAATAGATTTGATCTCGCTCAGATCAGTGCATCATTAATTAACTTCCAGTAACGATGGACAGCTTTTTTTAAATCGAAAAAAGGAACGTTTCGTAGCGTATTCGCCAATAATTTGGTGTTTAATCTTCATTTTATGAAGGTCAGTACGGAAAACGACAATAATTTTTGGGTATGAAAAAATTACGGTTTTGATAGACAATATGTCTTTAAGATAAACGAAATATCTCATTGATTCAGTTGTTTATCCAATATAGTTTTTAGTTATTTATAATACACTTTCTCACTGTCGTGTACCCGAGTAGGATCGGTATTTTCAAGATGGCGACAAAACCAAAAGAAAAAAGATAGGTCTCTAATTTAAGCACGTTTCAAGCCATTTAATCGAAGGATCCAGCCTAGACGCATTGTTAACACAACAGCCTGATGACAGGGAACCCTCGATTTTCCCAATTTTGCATCTTGGCCAGACCCATTTTGTACATTTCGTTTGAAACCTTTCTCGATTTGTGGTACGATGATCAACCCCACAAAAACACGTTTTCTCTCTATTTCCGTGGCTCATGTCGGCAATGTCATACACAGATAGTAACTTCCTGGCTTGGGAGGACTCCGCATTACGTTTATTATGTGGAAAGTGATGAAAAACTGGAAATGTCAATCGCCGAAAGTTTGTTTATGTCTAGGATCGGACACGGTCTGTTTTCGTTAAATTTGTTCGGGAGTGGACATGATATTTGACGTAATGTTGATTGGGATCGGTCTAAATTTTGATAGGGATCGGTCACACATTTTTCGACTTCTAAACCATTCCAATATATGTGCAGAAAAAAATTGATTTTTGAAAATTTAAAATATCGAGAAGTTGCACTCAACCTACATTATTTCATTTCCAAACACCCCATTTCATTATTTTCATTAATATAATTTCTCAAGTGTAATAAAATATTTTTTTTATAGTTGTTCCTTATGGTTGAACCAACTCAGTACTTCGGTAGTAACATGCATTTATGTTTTTTTTTCTTTATCAGAATACATTCTCCTGCAAAGTTAATTCCAGAGCTTCCTAGTTAGTTTCTCTTATTGTTCCGATTGCCTTACTGGATCTCTGCACCTGAAATAATTAAAATGAGATTTTCAAAAGATGAGCTTTGGTAAGCGTGTTAAAATCTCCTTTTGAACTATTGAAGGTGTAGAAATCCAATGGTCCACGATAATAGGTAGATATCATAATATTTGTTTTCTATATACATTTGTATATGTGTGATTAGGCTAATACAGGAGCCGCTTACCCAGTCAATGCGCTTGACCTGGGAAGTTTTATGAAACCAAGCCCTTGTCTTTTCCCTTTGGCGTTCACGCATTTCACACACTTTTATTTTGCATTCTTTTTTCTGATGTTTTATTTACATTATTTTCCTGATATTTTTATTTGCATTCTTTTTCTGTTTTTTTTTATATATTTGCATTCTTTTTCTGATGTTCTATTTGTATTCCTTTTCTGATTTTTTTTATTTGCACTGTCGGATTCAACTCTAATGCCTAATATCTTCAATTTCTCGTCTTTATGACAGGTACAACCATGTTCAATTATGATCTGAGGTAGGGCAGTTTCATATGCTCAATAGTAGCTTCTTCTTCTTCTTCTTTCAATAAATGTATCCTTCTTTCCAGAGTAATGTCGCATTGAAAAACTATGTACATGTGGTCAGGTAGCACATGTACCTACAAAAATGCCATTTGATTTAAGTATTATATATACCATGGATCTTACGAATTAACTTATTTAAACCAACGAATCCGTATATATATGGTTTGTAACAGAAATGACACGATTGACAAAAGGGTGTTCTCTCCGACGTCCGCGTTAACCATGGAATAACATGTAGATCTTGAAAGCTCCTCCCACTTCCATAGAAACTTAAGAAATAATTCATGGTAGCCCGAATTTATATTATTTTTACCACGGGTAGACACTTTATGCCAATTATTTTACCCCGAGCGTCAGCGAGGGGTAAAATATAGACATAAAGTGACTACCCATGGTAAAAATAATATAAATCAGTTCGGGCTACCATGAATTATTTCGATTCTAATATGTAAAAAATGGTAACATATCGTTATAAATTGTCGATGACGTCATAAATTACAATGGGTGCAACAGACGGCTCATAACAGATTTTCTCATCACTATAGCCAATGAAAAGATCTAATTTGAGGTCAGTGTAGCTACAAATAAACCTCATTCATAATTCTCATCCTACAACAGATTTTCTGTATACACATCGGTTGATAAAATGCCGACTATAACCAATGGAAAGATCTCATTTGAGGTCAAGTTCGTACAAATTACTTTGACCACGGGTTTGGACTCAAAGCGTTTGAAGGACGTCATATTAGAATTTACTATTATTCTCATATGATGACATAATCATGGAATAACATCAAGATCTTTATGTTAAACCATGGTTTGTAAAAGTTCACTATTTTTAAGTTGATTACTGCATAAAAACGTCAAAGGAAAAATGCGTATTTATGTTACAATATCTTGATATCTCGATACGTTTAGTGACATAAATATTAAGTATAACTATATTAACTTTATATTGTAACATAAATACGCATTTTTCTTTTGATGTTTTTATGCAATAATCAACTTAAAAATAATGAACTTTTACAAACCATGGTCTAACATGAAGATCTTAATGTTATTCCATGATTTTGACGTCAGATCTTGATGTTATTCCATGATTTTGACGTCATCATGTAATTTCTGTTACCAAACATATATACCATGGATCTTACTCATGAACTTATTTAAACCAACTCATCCTTCGGATTCGTTGGTCTAAATAAGTTAATTCGTAAGATCCATGGTATATATAATACTTAACGCTGATAATTGTCATCATGTTTGTAATCCATCTCATGATTCCAATATTCGTGACCGATCCCTACCAAATTTAGACCGATCCCAACCAAAATTACGTCAAATATCATGTCCACTCCCGAACAAATATAACGAAAAAAGACCGTGTCCGATCCCAGACGTAAGCAAACATTCGACGACTGATATTTCCAGTTTTTCATCACTTTCCACATAATAAACATAATGTGGAGCCCTCCCAAGCCAGGAAGTTACTATCTGGGTATGATATTACCGACATGAGCCACGGGAAAAGAGAGAAAACGTGTTTTTGGGGGGTTGATCATCGTGGCACAAATCGAGAAAGGTTTCAAACGAAATGTACAAAATGGGTCTTGCCAAGATTCAAAATTGTGAAGATCGAGGGTTCCCTGTCATCAGACTGTTGTGTTAACAATGCGTTTAGGCTGGATCCTTCGATTACATGGCTTGAAACGTGCTTAAATTAGAGACCTATCTTTTTTCTTTTGGCTTTCGTGGTTATCATTTAGAATCTTGTGGTGACCAAAGGTGTATAGGATATCATTTAGCATAAATTGTAGATGGACGACTACAAATTGTAGCCACAAGAGGACTGTCACTATATTACCATCTTATACTAGTAGAGGTTGCATTGTTTATAATTAGATAGAGGATCGGACTATTGGGTGATATGAGTTGCCTGTTATTGAACTGTAATAGTTCATAAAGCTACATCGCCATATTAAGCATACTAATTAATTAGTGAACCGAGAATTAAAGCATGATGGATGAGAAAGATAGGAAAAACATGAAATCTTAATTCAATCGTAAAAATATATAAAGGATCTAACACCGGTAAGAGGGCAAGACGGAAAAATCTCGGACACCCAAGGGAAAGATTTCTGGTCTCCAACGAGGCTCCGCCGAGTTGGAGACCAATATAAATCTTTCCTGCGGTTGTCTGAGATTTTTCCGTCTTGCCCTCTTACCGGTGATTTATTCTTTTTATCACTAATTTAACAAAAGGATATGACAGCTATGCACTTTTAGCAGACGATGTAAACAAACATAGTTATTTCCCCTTAATTTGTGTAGGCGTGTGTTTTAGATGTGTACCGCATATTCTGATGCGAAAGGGATGCATGTTTCTATTGCAACCTAATTTTCGGGGGCAATTGATAAGTGGCTGACTAGAAAAATACACAAAACGTAAATATTTAAACGATTTTATTGATACAATGACATTTTGCGAAACGTAACATTTTTACGGGAAATGTAGCGTGAAATTCTTATCTCACCCCACTGGTTGAGACAAGTATTTCTCACTAATGAGACTGCACAATTCCTATTTTTAGCCGTGTGTGATATATAGGGTCTAACACTGGGAGAGGTGCAATATATATAGGGTCTAACACCGGGAGAGGTGCAAGATAGTAACATCTGTGACACCCGAGGGTAAGATTTCAATCGTATCGGACGAGGCTTGTCCGAGTATGATACGATTTAAATGTTACCCGAGGGTGTCACAGATTTTACTATCTTGCACCTTTTACGGCGTTTGACTCTTTTTCACACCCCTTTCTTCCGTGTCAATGTTTGTTTACTTTTTGTGTAGTCTTGGCGCATTAATTTGCGAACCGTATCACAGGCCCAAAATGCCACGTAATAAAATAAAACAAGATTTTCTTTTTACAGCTTTAAAGAGGTTCAAAATAATAAAGTTAACACACTTGTGATATATTCTACAATAACAAAATATTACACCTTTTACGATGTTTGCCCCTTTTTCTCATCTCTTTCTATCGTGTCAATATTTGCTTACGTTGAGAAAATATAGAGTGCTTTCCCTTGCTCGGTAACTAACGTAACTAACGTGTAAATAAAAAAAATACTTCCTTTTTGACCAACGTCAAACAACATTTTTACAGGCATTTATCGTTGTTGTAGTAGCATTTATATAATATATTTATAAAATACATTGTATTTTATTGTGAAACACATTTAAAATAATGCCAAGACACTATAAATCGACAATTTAATTCAACAATGGAAAACAAGTTTGCTGGAAAAACGGCGTGTAGCTTGTCTTACCCTAGAGCCGGGGTAAGATAGAAAAATCTTTTTCACCTAAATCAATGGACTACTTTATCCAAGGGGTGAGAAAAATAGCATTTAATACCGGCAAGGGTGCAAGACGGGGAAATCTCAGACACCCGAGGGTACGATTCCAGTCGTCTCTGACGAGGGTTTCCCGAGTCAGAGATGACTTGAATCTTACCCTCTGGTTTCTGAGATTTCCCCGTCTTGCACTTTTGACGGTGTTTGATTCTATTTCTCACCCCATGATCCCGATTCACAAACAGCTGATCGTGTGTTTTGTTTTGTTTACCTTGCGCATCAATTTACTGGAGTGCGCATTCCGTGACGCAATAAATTGCCGATTTATTCCTTCTGATTAATGATACGCCGTTAAATAGAACAATTGTATTGTAAACAAAATCAACAGTTTAACAATAGAAATGTCTCATCAATAACAGATTTTCAAACGAATAAACCAGTTTTAACAATTAAAATATTGAACAACGCGTAAAACAACGGAAATATTCACTAAACGAATGTAGATCAGTCAAACCCCAATGTACTTTCGACTTCAATTTTCATTTGGCTTGGCGCGTTTTGGCAAAATTGATGTTCACATTGAATGTCTCTCTGTTAATTGTTGAACCATGCAAGCTTGTGTGAAATATGTCAGAAGGGTTGCCAGTAGGAATGTTAGAAATGGAGCGAGCGGAGCGAGATGTTGCTGTGTGCTGAAACTGAAAGGTAGGTTGCATGTCACGTTCACGATTTCTTTCAGTTTCATTTTCAGTGTCATTTACTGAATTGTCCGTGTTTGACAGAATCTCTGACATTTGTTTCATTTTTTGTGTCATTTAATGTCCTGTATCTGTTCAGAGACGTCGTGTTTTTGTGGCCTGTTATGTGGATTGCTTGTTCATCGAGTATATCATTGTCCATAAGTTTCTGGCACAATTGTTTTCTAACGCTCGTGTTTGTGATACGTTTTGTCTCGCGTTCTGGTAAATTCGCACTGTCAGCCATTTTTTTCATAAGATTGTTCATTTCGTGTTCTCCGTGGTGGTTTACTTTTGAGACGTTTAGCAATGTATAAATAATTTAGAATTGATATTTTCATATGCAGACGATAAATGTATACAGTAGAGTTTTCTCCCTTGTTACTAGTGTAAATAAATTTCCGATCTTTTTTTTATGAAAAAGTAGTTCCGGTTATAAGAAACATCGCGGTAAAATGCAGTATTTGGGTTTATTTGCCACAATTTGTAGGATTGAAAGGTAATACAATTGAACCATTCTTTTTTTTATATTGAATTTCAACACAAGTACTGATTATTTTGTCCAAATCAGTCAATTAATCACATGAAGGCTCACGAAGTGGACACAATTTTGACTAATTTTGCGGAAAAAGATCGTGTAGGTTGTCTCACCCATGGGGTTGGGTAAGACAGAAAAATCTCAGAAAGGGAAAATTGTGGACTACTTTGTCCATGGGGTGAGAAATCCTTGTCTCAACCCGTGTGTGAGATAAGAATTTCACGCTACTTTTCCCGTAAAAATGTTACGTTTCGCAAAATTTCATTCTAAGCCGGGAATGTCACATTATATACCTGTCTGATAGCTGAATAACAGATATATTACGGATGTAACCATTGTTTTTTTTTTTAATACAGAATCCAACCGTATTAAATATATTTGTGTCTTTTATTTTTAATTTTTCGTATTTCTAGAATGATGTTTTTTTCCGTACCTTTGACGTCATTCTTCAATGACGTCAAAATGTGTGTCACGTCATATTTTATGCATGGGGTGTCTCATGAAGGAAAATACTGTTCTTTCAATAAAACATTAGTGAGAAAAAGAATCAAACACCGGTAAGAGGGCAAGACGAAAAAATCTCAAACACCCGCGGGAAAGATTTCTATTGGTCTCCAACTCGGCGGAGCCTCGTTGGAGACCAGAAATCTTTCTCTTGGGTGTCTGAGGTTTTCCCGTCTTACCCTCTTACCGGTGTTAGATCCTTTATTTCTCACTTTTGAGGCCGACCAGTTCCTATTTTTAGCGATGTGAGATTGTCTTTTCTCACCTCATGGACAAAGTAGTCCACAATTTTCCCTTTCTGAGATTTTTCTGTCTTATCCAACCCCCAGAGTGGGATAACCTACACGATCTTTTTCCCGCAAAATTAGTCAAAACTGTGTCCACTTCGCGAGCCTTCATGTGATTAATTGACTGATTTGGACAAAATAATCAGTACTTGTGTTGAAATTCAATATAAATAAATGAATGGTTCAATTTTATTACCTTTAAATCCTACAAATTGTCGCAATGTTTACAATACAAATGTTCTATTTAACGGCGTATTATTAATCAATAATCAAGCAGAGAGCAGTAAATCGGCCATTTATTACGTCACGGAATGCGCACTCCAGTAAATTAATGCGCAAGGTAAACAAAACAAAACACACGATCAGCTGTTTGTGAATCGGGATCATGGGGTGAGAAATAGAATCAAACACCGACAAAAGTGCAAGACGGGGGAAATTCCAGACACCCTCGGGCAAGATTCAAGTCGTCTTTGACTCGGGAAACCCTCGTCAGAGACGACTGGAATCTTACCCTCGGGTGTCTGAGATTTCCCCGTCTTACACCCTTGCCGGTGTTAGATTCTATTTATCTTGCACTAGTGCAAGACAAAAAAATCACGTGCGTTTTACCGGCAAATGCATGCTGTACAGTTTATGTCACCTGCCCCCCAGTGCTCCATGCTTCATCAATAAAACCACGATTATATTACATAAGTATTTTTAAATTAATGTATGTATACTATTCTGCTAGCTAAGAATTTAACTATAGTGCACCATTCATGTTTCACGGTGTATGACTCTCTTCCAGTCAATGTTTGTTTACTTTGAGTAAATAATAAAGTGCTCTCCCTTGTTAGTAACTAACGTTACCTCCCTTTGACCAAACTCAAATATTTTTTCACAGCCACAAGTATTTATCGCTGTTGTAGTGTTGAGTTACATTTATCATATATTTATTAAATACATTGTATTTTATCATGAAATTCATTTAGAATACTGCCACGGATGCATATGAATAAATTTAATATTTACTTCGGCAATGGAAACAAAATTTGCGGGAAAACGCTCGATCGGGAATGTAAACAAAACAATTAGGTAACAGCTGATAAAAGTGAGAAATAAAATCAAACACCGGCAAAAAGTGCAAGACAGGGAAATCTCCGACACCTTCGGGTAAGATTTCAATCGTTCGCTGACTCGGCCAGCCTCGTCAGTGAACGATTGAAATCTTACCAACGCGAGCCTCGTCAGTGAACGATTGAAATCTTACCAACGCGAGCCTCGTCAGTGAACGATTGAAATCTTACCCTCGGGTGTCGGAGATTTCCCTGTCTTGCACTTTTGCCGGTGTTAGATTCTATATATCTCATACGCTAAAAATAGGAACTGTGTTGTCTCATTAGTGAGACAAATGGATATTCTACGTGAAGTAAAGCTGATTTTGGTGAAACCCGACACGCGTGTTTGGTTCACGATCAATAAACTAAAATGACACCATGACAGATCATTATGTGGTGGAGAATACATTCCAACTGTAGATTCTTAAAAATAATCAACGACACCCGTCAGGGTCGAGTTGATTATTTTTAGGAATCTACAAGTGTATTCTCTTACATAATACATTTCTATCTGCAGTGTGTTTTCATTTGACGTTTTTATCTTTTTAATGTCCAAAAAGCTAAATACGCCACAATTAACAAAAAATAAACAACATTTTTTCGGCATCCGTGCTTTCGATTCTCGTATTATATTTAGATATTTCAAGGTCTTTCAAGTGAATATAATCGTTTATATTTAGATATTTCAAGTGCCCCAAATGTTCACCTGTGGTCTGTCTGATTTGTTAAGTTGCGGTCGGTTCGTTGGTTGTATTTGTATTGCGAGAATACTCGTTAGTACTAAAGATAAATTATGTCAGAACTAAAATACTTGTATCGTATGTTTTATATATTGATCAATTGCTTTTTTTTAAGCACATTGTTGATATTTTTTTTAACAAAGCTTACTATCAAGAGTTATATATACTATTTATATAATTTATTAATGGGGTCAACTTAGCCGAGTTGTAAGATGGAAGTTTTGAATGTCAAAGTAGACTTTTAAAAGCCCAGCAGTGGTTCGAGACACGAAAGTCCCAAAATAATTAAAACACGTGTTAAGCCTAAAATCGTAAAAGATTAAAGTTGATATATTCAAGAACAAAAGAATCAACTGTAGAAACTTATAAATAATCCACTGTTCGAACAATATTGTGACGTCTGAGAAATGTATTATGAATAAAGAACAGGCTTAATTTATCAACATATAAGAAAAGATAATACATTTCTCGGGGTAGAATAGGCACCAGGTTTCTCCGTCCTAGAGGCACTAGTTCTCTAAAAGAGGTCAACTCCGCGGGAACCCTGGGGTATAGAAATGGGACCGAGAGCATCGTCTGCTTGAAGGGGCGTCCGTTGGTTGTGCGGGATGTATACATTGACAACCAACCCGTCCTTCGGATGAGACGTAAACAAAACGAAGGTCCCGAGTTGAGAGATTGCCACCCTCTTTGCACGTTAAAGAGCCCAGTGTAGCAGATCACTATGGGCATTATGCTAATGATGAGTGGTCCATAGGAGACCTGTTGCACTGGCAAAATTATCCGTCCCTACCCATCACATTTCCTTGTTTCGAATCACGTGGCGTTTAAATTATTATCGTCCTGACTATAGCTGAAAAATTACTCGCTGGACGTTAAACATCAATCAATCAATGAATCAATCGGACGTCACACTATTGTTCGAACAGTGGATTATTTTTAAGATTTTGATTTGATTTTTGGTCTTTTAACGCCACTTTCAACAATATTTCAGCTATATCATGGAGACCAGTTTTAGTGGTGGAGGAAGCCGGAGTATCCGGAGAGAACCACCCACCATGGGCAAGCAACTGGTAAACTTTATCACTTGCGACTGCGAGTCGAGTGCACCCTTTTTTGCAATTTACAAAGCCGGGCGCGAACCCACGCCGTATTGGTGATAGGCTTGTATGAGTTGTTAGAACGACCTAACTCATTGAGCCACCCGGGCCACTGATTATTGTTAAGAATCTACAGTTTATTATTTTGTTCTTGAATATATGAACTTTCACCTTTTACTATTTTAGGCTTAAAACGTGTTTTACTTTTTTGGGACTTTCGTGTCTCGAACCACTGCTGGCCTTTTTAAATTATACTTTGACTTTCAAAACTTCCAACTTACCACTCGGCGAAGTTGACCCCATTAATAAATTCTATAATTAGTATATATAACTCTTGATAGTAAGCTTTGTTAAAAAATATCAACAATTTGCTTAAAAAAATTGATCAATATACAAGACACGATACAAGTATTTGAGTTCTGACATAATTTATGTTCAGAACAGACGAGTATTCTCGCAATACAAAAACAACAAACTTAACCACAACTTAACAAATCAGACAGACCACAAGTGAACATTTGGGACACTTGAAAGACCTTGAAATTTCTAAATATAAACAATTCTATTCACTTGAAAGACCTTGGAATATCTAAATATAAACCAGATTCGAAAGCACGGATGCCGATAGAATTTTGTTGTTTATTTCTTGTTAATTGTGGCTTCGTTAACTCGAATAATTCAAGCCCTTTCCGTCTGCGATTCTCTCCGCCTTCTGAGGGCTTGAAGGCAGCCAATGATAAAAATGCGTCAGCTGTTCCCTGTCACAGGGAACCAATCGCAATGTAGTATTTTTATGAGTATGCGCAATAGGCATATCCGGTACATTAGCAGCTAAATTTCAAAACACAGATGGTGCGATTCACATATTTATGATTTAAATTTACATAGATTCATACATTAAAAAAAAAAAAAAAAAAAAAAAAAACACTAATACTTTTTTTGAAGTTTTTGTCACTTTCATGTACACGGGACAAAAAGTTATTTTTTTTTATTATTGTTAGTAAAGGCACCCCATTCTGAGTACTTACTTATTTTCAATAAAATGTCTTTATTATTTCATCTCTTTTTCCTGAATTTATTGTAGATAATAATAGTATATATATATATATATGGTCGACACATGTAACTTGCTGTTAACATAAGATTGTATAAATATGGATATGCACAAGTTCAATTACGGAAAATGGGATGAAATAATAAAGACGTAAATGTTATTGAAAATAAATATGTAAACAGAAAGTTGATTAATTCATAAATTAAAATGATTTTTAATACAATTTATTAAGAAATACCAATTACATCGTTATTAAGGTAAATACTTATTAGCCAGATTAAAAAAAAATATATGTTTTTGTCTTTTTAATTGATAACTGACCGAAGTTAGGATAAATAAATGAAATGTGACTCAACATGTTAATTGATTTTCATTAAACAACATACTTGTCTTTTATAAATTTCAATTTCTTATCTAATAATTATTATTCTTATTATGTAACAATATGGTCAGATTGTTATTTTCATTGAATGGCTTCTCAAAATAGATAGTTTCACAGTAGCGGCTCTTCCTGTATATTGGATGCATGATGTATATTACCACCTGACAGCTAATATCACAAACAATTTTTAGCAATCATCATAAAATACATTTTTTTCATCTTTATTTAAAATTATATTAAAAAATCATTATAAGAGTGAATTCAATTCAAGCTTTTATTTACTGTCCAACTTTGAAATAATTATTAATATTTGAAAAATAGTAATTATTCATTTAAGCAAGGATTTAAATATAGTATAGAACTCCTTAATTTAAGTTTTATTTCATCTTTGGTTGTATTTATCCGGATATGTATATTGCTAGTCTTATAACGTATGACTTCACATTTTCACATTCCATGTTCATATTTTTACGTTGGCATATGGGATTTAAAAAAAAAAAAAAATTCATGCGGAATGGGCAGCAAATAGAAAACAATAAATGGTAAATAGGAAAAATGTAAAAAAAATAAATATCAGATAATAAAAGAAATAGTAAATATCGCCACACGAGGTACTATGTGATAGGACTATGCGTATTGCATACAGCTTTGGTTTTGTTTGTCTTCTTTGGTAGTCTTTACATACAAGTTATACAAGGTTTTATTCATGATGATCACGAAGATTTAATTAACAAATATGTCATGATGATACGCGAAGCTAACAATTATTTTGTCGTAATTCCCATAAGTCATAGCGCTTTACTATTTGCTTTAAGTCATAGAAACGATGGCTCAAACTTTGTTGTGTTAGGTTACAATTCCACATATTTTTCTAACAAAATTCAAAAAGGTAAAACATGCTACTCCGAGGAACAAGTGATCAGTATGCTGGAATTCCTCATCGATAACATATTTGTCTCCTTTGGAGGGACACTGTTTCAGCAGGTCGTCGGCATACCAATGGGTACGAATTGTGCCCCTCTTCTAGCCGATTTATTTTTTATACTCATATGAGTCGGAGTTTCTTCAAAAACTCGTTAAAGATAAGAAGATTCATGAAGCTAGAGCCTTTAATTTCACATCCAGGTATATTGATGACGTTTTATCTATCAATAATTCTAGATTTGCAGAATTTCTTCCATTGACATATCCTCCAGAGCTGGAAATTAAAGAGACCACAGATAGAGCTTCATCAGCATCATTTTTGGACTTGTACCTCGAATTTAACGACAGTGGTCAACTCAGTACTAACATTTATGATAAACGAGACGACTTCAATTTAAAAATCATAAATTTTCCTAATATGTGCAGCAATATACCAGCTTCTCCTGCATATGGTGTTTACATCTCACAATTGATTCGTTATGCAAGAGCCAGTAGCAATTATTCTGATTTCTTGAAGCGTCATCTTTGTCTGAAAAACAGGCTACTGGACCAGGGCTATAAAAAGATTCGCCTTATTCGATCTCTTAAAAAGTTTATATTCCGATATCAAGATCTTGTCGAAATATATTCTGTCTCTGCAGAAACAATAGTAAAAGATACATTTTCATATAGTGAAAATGTATAAAGATAAGGATTTGGTATACGTGGTTTACATTGTCAAACATATTTTTTTGTGAATGTGTGACGTAAAAATGCTTTTGACATTTACAGTCGTAATTAAAATACTTCAAAGGACTCATAGTTGATGGTGATGGTTCACGAGATATATTAGATACAGTATTGTTGTAAATGCTGTTTTAGTGACAACGGGAACCTTTGAACCGTAATGGAAGCGGGAGGTTGGCGCCGTAAAATCTGATTCAATCCACCATTTCTTTAGAAATGCCTGTACCAAGTCAGGACCATTGCGGTTTTCCAGTTTCCCGGTTGTTGACTGATTTTGTCTGTTTATAGATTTATGAGTTTTTAATTTCCCTTTGGAAGATTGCTCTGTGTTCGGTAATATTGTTATTACCCTTATTTATTAATGAATGCATCCAGGCGTTCATGTAGCGACCAGCGGGAGCGTAATATAACGACTGGATTATTCAGGTTATGGCTTAATTAGCTTTCTGAACATTAAAAAGTTAAAAATATAAAATGAAAACACTGCTGCAGATAGAAATGTATTATGTAAGAGAATACACTCCAACTTGTAGATTCCTAAAAATAATCAACTCGACCCTTACGGGTCTCGTTGATTATTTTTTAAGAATTTACAGTTGGAGTGTATTCTCCACTACAGCACTGAATAAAACGATAAAATACAAATAACAAAGCGAACAATATATAGCCTCAATTATGAGCGATTTTAACGCGGAAGATACATTATGTACTCACAAAGGCGATAAACGGAGGTATTGTGTACACATCCATTTAAGTTGTGTTGATTAGTGAAGCATCTACATGTTTAGTTCATGAAATATATAATCGAAGGCGAAAGATAAAAAAAGAACAATTTGGTCTATCACAGAAAATAATTAATCCAACATCTATATAAATGTTTTAACGAGAATTAGGAAAAAAATGTCAAACGTACAATTCAGTTACAATCAAATTGTTATTTTAATTATACACCCATTGTCCAATATCACATTACATAATAGGATGAATTTATTTATTTCAGATGCGTCTATAATTCAATTAATAATATCCAAAAAAATTATAAAAATCCACCAATAAAATGCCAGACTAATACAACATTTAAAGAAATTATATATATTTATTTGTCTTCAGCATATATTTATACATATGTTAATTTTCTTACTATGACTTTCTTTTATCCGACATCTTATTGTCATTTCATTTTTTCTGCTTGTCGGGTTATGTTTATATTTATTATATCATTCACTCTGGAGTAGTGAGGAGTATAAACTTACATAATTAATAATAGGATGGTTGCTTAACGCCAATTCTGAAATTTCTCAGCTAATCTTAGCGAGAACACGTTAATTTTCAATGAGATGATGAGATCCGCTTTGTACTAGACCAACATACTGAGTTAGAGTTTTTAATCGCTATTTTGTTTATTTCCCCTTTGATGTTTAAAACCGATATATTTCATATCACGTAAGCGCAAGAGATGATTCCAATTCGATTGTTTCGAATCATGTCAATTCCGACCACGTTCC
>MJUT01012477.1:427883-448245 GCA_002080005.1 Gigantidas platifrons | reverse complement strand
CTCTAGTTGTTTGTAGGAGGACTCGTGTCTTGTTTACGTTGTGTATGTTTGTTTGGTTCGTCTTTACCTCTAGTTGTTTGTAGGAGGACTCGTGTCTTGTTTACGTTGTGTATGTTTGTTTGGTTCGTCTTTACCTCTAGTTGTTTGTAGGAGGACTCGTGTCTTGTTTACGTTGTTTATGTTTGTTTGTGTATAGTGGTGTCTAACACATATTGTGTAGTATTTATATTTTGTTTGTCTTCCTCTTGTATCTGTTGTACTCTATGATTGCCCCGTCGGTATTCTGTAACGTTTATTTATCCTGTGTCTTGTGTACACTATGTTGCCAGTTTCTCTGGATTGCCCATTTTTGATTGCCCGTTCGGTATTCTATAACGTTTAATTTATATTATTTAATTAAATGTTATTTTTTTACTGGTTTAACACCCATGTTTTATGATCCTGTAGATTTTTTCATCCTTTTTATTGAGGGCGATATAAATTCCATAGAGTTGAAAGGGCCGTTAAACACCATAACCATTACCTGTAAGTTCGATCATATTCACAACTTTTATTTCCCGAAAGTAGCATGTACTATCATATTTTTAGAGAAATAAAACAAAAATGATACTGGTGTTCAGACTTCAATGTAGTCCTTGTCTCTTTCATTATCAAACATGTTTGATTGGCCATAGTGGTCATGCCTATCACACTAAAGTTGTGAGGTCGAACCTCGTTCATGGCGAGGTGTACTCGATACAAAGATTATATGATAAAGTTTGTCATTAATTTGCGACAGGGACTTCGGTTTCCTCCACCAATAAATTGACCGCCGAGATATAACTGAAATATTGTTGAAAATGGCGTTAAACACCCTAACCCTAACCCAGCTTTCACCAGAAACACTCTTCCACAGATCTAAAAGTAAAAATATAATACCTCTGGTGATATTTCAGTGTATTCCTGAACTCTTTCTACAGAAACAATATTTGTTTCCAAATCACTTGTCATTCTCACAAGCCAGTTTAAGTTATCTGTCATCTGTTAAAATATCACAATCGTTATTAGGTCAGACAATACCCGAAACATGTTCTTTGTGTTGTCCTATTATGTGTCTACGTTCTGAGTCCCGTGATATGATGTCCGTTACGATTTCCGCATGATAACGATGTTCGGTTTGTCTTTACCTCCAGTTGTTTGTAGGAGGGCTCATGTCTTATTTACGTTATTTGTGTTTGTTTGTAGGAGGGTTCATGTCTTATTTACGTTATTTGTGTTTGTTTGTAGAAGGGTTCATGTCTTATTTACGTTATTTGTGTCTAGTGATGTCCAACACATATTATGTTATTGCATTGTATTGGTTCATAAGCTGCAAATAACAAATCAACACACCAAATGATTTCCATTTTTACACAGTAAAAGACAACATATGACAGGTTTTCCTCCATACAGTGAAGCTGCCGTGCACGAGTCATAATTTATTTCGATTTTCATGCATTTATTTCCTATCAACTTATATTAAAAATTCAACATTCCTCATTCATGCGTTTTTACCTGGTTTGATTCCTCATTCATGACTTCTCATCGGGTTTGTAACTAGAGTAACACGACGGGTGCCACTAGTGGAGCAGAAATTGCTTACCCTTCCGGAGCACCTGAGTTCACCCACGATTTTTGTGGGATTCGTGTTACTCGATCTTTAGTTTTATGTGCAATGTCTTGTTGATCGTTTTTTTTGTCCTTTTGTCCTTTTTCTTTTGTCCATTGTGTTGTCTGTCCTTGTTCGATTTACGGATTCTGATTACCTCCCTTTGGTATCTTTTGTCCATTGTGTTGTCTGTCCTTGTTCGATTTACGGATTCTGATTACCTCCCTTTGGTAACTTTTGGTCATTGTGTTGTCTGTTCTTGTTCGATTTACCGATTCTGATTACCTCCCTTTGGTAACTTCAAACGCTTCTTACTACGTTTTCATGCAGTGTTATTTCCGATCAATCTATATTAGAAATTCAACATTAATTTAGGAAAAAATTGTAATTGGATATTTTCATAATTGCCTATTTGGTCGCCTGTTAATTTATAAAATACAAAACAATTTCAAATTTCTTTTTTCTCGAGTAAACTGATTTTGACATAACAAGAAGAAAATATAAGTATTTCAAAACTAACTTGCAAGGCATAAGATATGGAGAGTCCCACGATAGATCCTTCTATATTGTCCCTAGATATCACAGCCAGTAAGGCAGCAGAACAGATAATGATATTACCAAAAAACTCTAGCCTTATTCCAAGCCATCTGACAAATAAATAAACATTATATTACAATATGGACCTTTAAAACTAGCTTAATTGTGCCCCTCATTTTTTATTATTAAAATGCATGTACCACCGAGCTTAAGCCAAGACAATGAGTGTTCATGTATTTGTGTGTTATGTGTATCAATTTTGCCTCTTCCTGTGATTTTTCTGTTTGGTATTGGAACTGATGTCGGAGTTCTTGTGTTTCATTTTATCCTTACTTTTCCTAGAATCAGTGTCCACCTTTGTACAAGATTACTTCACACAATGAATTGTATTTGTCGGAGACAATAACATCTCAGAATTTTAATTTAACATGTATGTACTGTACAGCCAGGAAAGGATGATAAATATCGGTTATACAAATTAAGCAGGAAAGTCTCATAAATAATCTTTTATGACTTATCACCGGGTTTGTTATAGGATTAACACGACGGGTGCCACTAGTGTAGCAGGAACGGCTTATCATTCGGGAGCACCTGAGTTCACCCCGGTCTTAGTGGGTTTCGTGTTGCTCAATCTTTAGATTCCTGTGTAGTATTTTGTAGATCATAGTTTGTCATTTTGTCCTTTTCCTTTGGCCAGTGTATTGTCTGTCTTGAGATTTACAGTTTCTGATTACCCATTTTTTTCTAAAGCTGAGTATACGATCATATATTTATTGTTCACTTGTACATTTAACACACCACGATATAGCTGGAATGCTGCTAAATTGACGTTAAATACCAATTTATAAGTGGAAACTTATGCTCTATTTAGCGGAAGCGAATCTGTCCTGCTATTATTTGGCCGCGCTGAAAGATGGGGATGTTGGCAACAAATTAACCACATTTTTTTACTGTCCTAGGCCAAGACTCAGATTTAATTTTGCTTCTGTTGCTGTCATTTTCATCAAATTTGATGATTTGAGAGATAATTACCATTTTTTTTCAAATTGCAATTTTTTTTGTTTTGAATGAAATAAATAAAGTTAATTGTTCGGTATTATCTATTCAAGTAATTCGGTTGTTTCGAATCATTTCCATTCCGTCAAAATTTTGTTATTTTCGTCTGCCATATCACGTGATTTCGATGGAACTGCTGCCCTGAGCTTCCGGTGTCAACTTGATGTACACAACAAAAACTCCAATCGATATGTGCCGTTTTAACGTTCGATTCTCAAGTTAAAAATATCTTAACATTTTCTGTAAAAGACAGATATCAATTAAATTATTTAATTTGTATCAAAGACTTCAACGCAGAGACAAATAATTCTTTAAAATTAAATTGGTTTTCTTTCTTTATTTGCGGCTGTCAGCATCATGAAAGGAAAACGATCTGCCTTTATGTATATATTTCTTATATCAGACAGATAGTGGGGTACCGAAAATAAGTATTTATTCAGCAGTTTCCTTGGCGTCTCCATATTACAATTACTTATAATCTACCGCATCTACAACTATGATATGCTGACGTTGTCACAGTAATAGCGTAAACACCGGAAGTCGCCTGCCAATTTGTTCAGACGTCAAGACACGGAAAAGACGGAACGTGATCGGAATTGACATGATTCGAAACAACCGATAATACATTTGTCAATTCATGAGCACCAGATATATTATAAAAGAACAACACGACGGGTGCCATTAGTGGGCCAGGAACTTATATCGTGTTGTTCTATCATTAGTTTTATGTGTAGTTTTTTGTAGATCATTGGTTTCTTTGGTTGGTTGTTTTTGTCTGTTGTCCTCTTTCATTTTGTCATTGTATTGTCTGTCCTTTAATTACGGCTGATGATTACCCCTTTGGTATCCACAAACATTCCATTAACATCGCTTGTAAAATAAACACAATAATATTCCCCAACTATTTGAACAATACATGCATTTAAGCTCTGTAACAATATTTTGCTATTAAAATATTTCTATAGCGAAGAAATTTCTGCAACTCAACAATAAATCTTATGCTGCGTTCACATGTACATTTAATTCGAATTGAATTCGCATCCGATGCGAATCGAATACGCTAATCGCGTACACACGTAACTATTTTTTTGATGCGCATCGAATTCGAATCGGATAATTCGTATTATCCAATTCGCTTCAGGAATACGTTTTCGTTAATGCGAATTCGTTAATTCGTATTCGATTCGCATTAAACTGTCGTGTGTGGACACATGATATTGCAAAAGCGAATTATCCGAGCAGGTGCTTTGACGGAATTTTGTTGGAATTTAAACAAGATTATCAACATTATTATCATGTGTAAAGTTTCTTTTGGTTGTTCATTTTTATTATTATTAATAAATGACGTCATATGAATTATGAATTCTAATGTAATGTTGCTGGTGACGTCATATTGACACAACATATCATTATTGTTGTATAAAATGACCGTTCTTTCAAAAGAGAAGGAAAGACGAGTCCGAGAGATAGGGTAAACACCATCAGTATATTTTTTTTAATTGTTAATAATTCGGCTTTCAAAACTATTTTCTTTAACATCAATATTGTGCAATGTCGTTTTGTTTTAAATTAAAAGTTAATTGATATTGCGAATTAAAAGTTAACATCGTTCGAACGTTGACTCTATTTGATGAGCGTTGCAATACGTCGGTTCCGGGATACTGGTATTCAGGTACTACCGTCATGTGACTTCCATCACCACGTGACTAAAATCTAGGCATCTTTTGTTCAAATTGGCCCGTGGTCTTTCAGCTTTGTCGAAAATGGGATAAATGTTGCATATTTTTCCAGATTGGGTTTCTTCCTGCTGTCAGATGTACACCCCGGAACCACGCACCAATATTTGCTGGATGACTTTTGAGATAGTTTTCGTTGATTCATTTCTACATGCAGTGTCTACTGCTACAAAAGGTTAGATTTTTTATGAAGTCACGTGATCGGCTGTACGAAGTCAGGAGAACGTCTTATCACGGAATCGTCCGTATTCGCATTAAAATGAACGTTCGGACAAGAATACGTTTCGAATGCGCATTAAACTAATTCGAATCCGATAATGCGAATCGAATTCGCATTAACATATTGGAATTAAAACGTAAGCCTAGTAACGTCGAGTGCACCATGCGCATGTGGCATAACCTTCATCCGGTACGGTACGCCCATAGTCAAAAGATCGGATAGTAAAATAATTCTAAAGTCTTTGGGAGCAAGTAAACTAATGCTGCGTTCGCACATAATTCGAATTCGATTCGCATTATTGGATTCGAATTAGTTTAATGCGCATTCGAACCGTATTCTTGTCCGAACGTTCATTTTAATGCGAATTGCAACGCGCATCAAATAGAGTCTACGTCCGAACGATGTTAAATTTTAATTCGCAATATCAATTAACTTCTAATTTAAACAAAACGACATTGCACAATATTGATGTTAAAGAAAATAGTTTTAAAAGCCGAATTATTAACAATTAAAAAAATATACTCCAAACCAGCTTTATTGATATGATGGTGTTTACCCTATCTCTCGGACTCGTCTTTCCTTCTCTTTTGAAAGAACGGTCATTTTATACAACAATAATGATATGTTGTGTCAATATGACGTCACTAGCAACATTACATTATAATTCATAATTCATATGACGTCATTTATTAATAATAATAAAAATGAAAAACCAAAAGAAACTTTACACATGATAATAATGTTGATAATCTTTTTTAAATTCCAACAAAATTCCGTCAAAGCACCTGCTCTATTCGCTTTTGCAATAGCTGTGTCCACACGACAGTTTAATGCGAATCGAATACGAATTAACGAATTCGCATTAACGAAAACGTATTCCTGAAGCGAATTGGATAATACGAATTATCCGATTCGAATTCGATGCGCATTTAAAAAGATAGTTACGTGTAAACGCGATTAGGGTATTCAATTCGCATCGGATGCGAATTCAATTCGAATTAAATGTACGTGTGAACGCAGCATAAAACACGTGAAAACATAAAGTGCAATCACCAAACTAAATACGTGTGAAAAAAATAAAGTGCAATCACCAAACTAAGTACGTGTGAAAAAAATAAAGTGCAATCACCAAATCAAATACGTGTGAAAAAATAAAGTGCAATCACCAAACTAAATACGTGTGAAAAAAATAAAGTGCAATCACCAAACTAAATACGTGTGAAAAAATAAAGTGCAATCACCAAACTAAATACGTGTGAAAAAAATAAAGTGCAATCACCAAATCAAATACGTGTGAAAAAAATAAAGTGCAATCACCAAACCAAAACGCGTGAAAAAATAAAGTGCAATCACCAATTAGATCTAGATGGAGAAAATATGAGCCAATATACCTATTAGCACTTATGATGGCATACTGGTATCTCTGATTAAGATCTACTCTTTCACTTGAGGTATCAATAAAGTTATCACAAACACCATACGCTCGAATAACGCTTGCTCCTGAAACAGTTTCGTTGAAATGGTTGTAAATTGGCGAGCGTGTTTTAGACTGAAGTCGTTTTAGCTGGCGTGATGTTGCAACATAAAATCTCTATAAAACAAAAGCAAAAATATTACACATGTATGGTGTCTAATTAATGTAAGACTAATTTAATCCTGCCACTTTTTTTATGGAAGTGTCTGTACCAAGCCAGGTCATGTATATATTTCTACTTCTACCAAATACTGACTGCCTTCAACAAGCTGAAGATTATGTCAGCGGTTGCGCATTACAACTGAAAAATGTTAAAAATAAAACTATTTTCAGGTTTCATAAATTAGTATCTCATAAACAGCAGCTTTTAATGTTTCAACCGACTTACTCATAACTATGGGCTGTGACTGCTGGTTGCAGTCAGATATCGACCGGGGAAAACGATTCTTTCCTTTGTTGAGTCTTAAAAGTAATAACTAAATTTTCGTTTGCTATTTCATACATCATGACAAGTTGATCAGCTTTCCGTCTGTCTTCAAGACTGTGCCGGATTTGTTTATTATAAAGCAAGCATAATCAATATTTCATGACAATGTTTTGTTTTCGGCAGGATATAACTGAAAATACTCATTGTGGCAGTTAACAACAAGCTCTCACTCATTTACCATTAAACCACAATCACTCATTGAATAGAAAGATAAACATTCCAAATGATATGATGGGTGAGGCTATAGGCTCTCTTTAATAACAATTTATCACGAAGATTAAATATATTATGCATACTGGTAAAGAATGGAGAATCCTTTATAACAACGGTATTCGCCCATTTATTCATGAGTTTTGGCATATTACTTACATTTGGAAAAAAAAACTTGCATGGCCATTTCGCTTCACTTAAAGGAGAGATGTGGCCCATAAAATCAGAAGTGCCTGTACCAAGCCAGGATAGTGAGTGGTCATGTATTTGTGTGTTAAGGGTATTCAAATTGTCTCTTTCTACGATTTTTGATATCTGATTTTGGAATCCTGTTCAGACCCTTTGGTTTTATTGCTCCCAAAACTTTAAGTTATTTGGCTTATCAATCTTTTGATCTTGAGTGTACCTGATGAAGGTTATTCCAGGTAATCTACGTTTTTATTCTGACAGTGTTGTATAGCTTGTTTTTCATTTTATACTTACTTGTAAGAAGAAGTAAATGATTCCAAAAGGTACTATCATCGCAGTAAATATTGGTGTACTATAAGATATCACTATGATCGTTGAAAATACACGGAATACACATTCCAACCACTTTTGTATAGTCACCGGTAAATCGTTGTCAATAGTATCTGTGTCGGCAGAAAATCGGTTCACAATTCTACCGATCGGTGTTGTATCAAAAAATGACATTGGGGACCGGATCACACTATGAAGCATTTTTTGATGAAGTGTCTTTGCAGCTGCTATTGATCGAACCATAAATATTCCAATGAATAATAGTACGAACAAAGCTGAAACAATGTTCATGTACAGTATTAGTTTATGTTAAAGCAGAAAAAAAGAATAAAACAAAAAATTGAGCGTCACGTATTTAGACAATATAGGTATGGTGTCTTTTTATATGAGATTTATTTGGATGAGGCTAAGAAACAGGGGTACTGCGAGGCTCTGCCGAGCAGTCCCCCTGTTTCGTGCCGAATACAAATAAATCTCATATAAAAAGACATCATACCTATATTATCTTTATACTGCAATACTATATTTTTTTCTCACTGTTTTCTATATAAAAAAAATAATTAAAATTCGTATTCTCCGTCATGGGCCCCATTTGAAAAATGCTTTATACAGGACATTGTCCAGTATAAAGCAAAAGTTCCAAAAAGGGGCGTGGCCTAAATGCTTTATACAGGACATTGTCCAGAATAAAGCAAAAGTTTATACGACCCCCTTTATCAATGCTGTAAAGTTACCAATTGCAGTATAAAATAAGATACTAAGAATGGTCTTTAGAAGTTTTTATCTTGCACTGGTTCGATTTAACCAGTCAAACTATATTGACTGAATATTTTTTTTGTTATATATACGGCCACTGACCCAGATGTAGATATAGTTTTTTGTACCTAATTCATCTTGTGCGGTAACAGTATAAGCGAGGACGTCATAGAGGACATCATTGAAAACGATTAGAACGACTGTTGTTTATGCTTTTATTTTTAAACAATTTAGCAGTTGTTTGGGGCTTTTTGACATTGCAAAGGCTCGCTTTTCTACCTGTTTCTAAAGCTCTCACAAATAAATTATATAGATTTTCCGACAATATATGTATATCGCCTAAATAATACGACGATTCCGAGATAAGACGTTCTCCTGACTTGGAGGAAGAATTCGTACCACCGATCACGTGACTTCATAAAAAATCTAGGCATTTTTAGCAGTAGACACTGTATGTAGAAATGCATCAGGGAAAACGATCTCAAAAGTCATCCAACAAATATTGGTGCGTGGTTCCGGGGTGTACATCTGACAGCAGGAAGAAACCCAATCTGGAAAAATATGTAACATTTATCCCATTTCCGACAAAGTTGAAAGACCACAGGCCATTTTGAACTACAGATGCCTAGATTTTAGTCACGTGGTGATGGAAGTCACATGACGGTATTATCTGAATACCAGTATCCCGGAACCGACGTATTAGCCAAGCAAAAATTCAAACGTCACAATCCTAGCGGGAAGTCAACTTGAATATAAACACAATTGTACAGTGCATGTTTATATTTTCATTCATTTCATTTGTGGGATATTATGTGGTCTTTTTGAGTGTAAGCGAATATGTGCAGGTTTTTTGTCGTTTCCTTATATATGTATTGACGTTGGAGATCAAGAGGGAAGGGTTGAGATCCCATTAATTGGTTAACTCCATTACAGTTTTGCGCATGTCCAACGCCAAGACATGGCATTTCAACGTTATATGTCATGGTCTTTACAGTGAGTTAAAGTGAGAGGTGATTATTTGTTTTGTTGATATTGATGGAATTGTCTAAACTTAATTTTCAAAATATTGTGTTTTAAATGTTCTAAGTAGCATTTTATTATAGGAAGAAACAAACAAGCATAACATAGTATATCAGTTCCATAACCAGTCTATTCCCAATCCATCATGTAATTTTACCTTGAGCTATTCCCAATCCACCATATTATGTAATTTTACCTTGAGCTTGCCCAATTCACCATATATTGTAATTTTTACCTTGAGCTATTCCCAATCCACCATATTATGTAATTTTTACCCTGAGCTTGCCCAATTCACCATATATTGTAATTTTGCACCTTGAGCTATTACCAATCCACCATATATTGTAATTGTGTACCTTGAGCTATTCCCTATCCACCATATATTGTAATTGTGTACCTTGAGCTATTCCCTATCCACCATATATGGTAATTTGTACCTTGAACTATTCTCCATCCACCATATATTGTAATTGTGTACCTATTCCCCATCCACCATATATGGTAATTTTTACCTTGAGCTATTTCCAATCCGCCATATATTGTAATTTTGTACCTTGAACTATTCCTAAGCCACCATATATTGTAATTTTGTACCTTAAGCTTTTCCCAATTCACCATATATTGTCATTTTTACCTTGAGCTATTCCCAATCCATCATGTAATTTTACCTTGATCAATTCCCAGTCCAACGTGTAATTTTTACCTTGATCTATTCCTAATCCATCATGTAATTTTACCTTGAGCTATTCCCAATCCACCATATTATGTAATTTTTACATTGAGCTTGCCCAATTCACCATATATTGTAATTTTGTACCTTGAGCTATTACCAATCCACCATATATTGTAATTGTGTACATTGAGCTATTCCATATCCACCATATATGGCAATTTTGTACCTTGAAATATTCCCCATCCACCATATATTGTAATTTTGTACCTTGAGCTATTCCCCATCCACCATACATGGTAATTTTTACCTTGAGCTATTTCCAATCCGCCATATATTGTAATTTTGTACCTTGAACTATTCCCAAGTCCCCATATATTGTAATTTTGTACCTTAAGCTTTTCCCAATTCACCATATATTGTCATTTTTACCTTGAGCTATTCCCAATCCATCATGTAATT
Source organism: Gigantidas platifrons (assembly GCA_002080005.1). Taxonomy (NCBI): domain Eukaryota; kingdom Metazoa; phylum Mollusca; class Bivalvia; order Mytilida; family Modiolidae; genus Gigantidas; species Gigantidas platifrons. Next base: position 437,471 of record MJUT01012477.1, on the reverse strand, counting down.
TTACCTTGATCAATTCCCAGTCCAACGTGTAATTTTACCTTGATCTATTCCCAATTCATCATGTAATTTTACCTTGAGCTATTCCCAATCTACCATATTATGTAATGTTACCATGAGCTATTCTCAATCCACCATATTATGTAATTTTTACCTTGAGCTTGCCCAATTGACCATATATTGTAATTTCTAAATTGAGCTATTCCATATCCATCATATTATGTAAGGTTTACCTTGAGCTATTCCCAATCCACCATATTATGTAATTTTCACATTGAGATATTCCCAATCCACCATATTATATAAATTTTACCTTGAGCTATTATCAATCCACCATTCCCCGGTATTATGTAAATTTTACCTTAAGCTATTCCCAATCCACCATATTATGTCATTTTTACTTTGAGCTATTCCCAATCCACTATATTATGTAATTTTACCTTGAGATATTCCCAATTCATCAAATATTGCAATTTTTAACTTGATCTATTCCCAATCCACCGTGTAATCTTACCTTGAGCTATTCCCAATCCACCATATATCCCGAGATAGTAATCATTTTTCTTTCTATATTGATAACTGTCTGAGTTTCCTAAACTCCTATTTGACAATGTCGAATCAGACGTCCACTGACTTAGCCAGATATTAGCAAAAACTGATGATGTTTGAAATATTGTGTACAACATCAAAACCAGTATGGTAAAATATAGTCCAAGAGCTTTAGCATATGCACAAAATACACCGAGACTGACCTACAAAAATATCATCAAATATTACTTCATGGACACTGAGCATGCATCAAATCGCCAAGGAGTTATCCAAAATACAAAATAAAATAGAACATTCAGAATTATTAGAGTTGGCGGTTCATGATCAAAATGAGAATATTTCGGGTTTTTTTTATTTCTTCGAATTCATTAACATATGTTTTTTAAATAAAAGGTCTGAAAAAGCAGGAGGTTAAAGTGCCAAAGGCTGATAAATTAACCTCAATGTTTACTTATATATATCTAGAAAAAAAATCATAAGGATGAAATTCAGATACATTGTTTATTATGTAATGATTGAATTAGTGGGTGAGTTAGTGAGCTTTGCTGAACGCCAAGCGAGCTACACTTTGTCAGCTTTATCATGACAAGAACAATGTATATTTCGATGAGATGATGACATCCGGTCTGTACTTGAAAATTAAACGTTAGAGAAAACCGAACGGGTAATCAAGAATGCACAACCCATAGACGCGGGCAACATTGGCACAATACACGGGCAACATTGGCACAATACAGAGACATGGGCAACATTGGCACAATGCAGAAACACGGGCAACATTGGCACAATACAGAAACACGGGCAACATTGGCACAATACACGGGCAACATTGGCACAATACAGAGACATGGGCAGCATTGGCACAATACACGGGCAACATTGGCACAATGCAGAAACACGGGAAACATTGGCACAATATAGAGACATGGGCAACATTGGCACAATACAGAACCACGGGCAACATTGGCATAATATAGAAACACGGGCAACATTGGCACAATACACAACCCAGAGACACGGACAACATTGGCACAATACACAACCCAGAAACACGGACAACATTGGCACAATACACAACCCAGAGACACGGACATTATTGGCACAATACACAACCCAGAGACACGAACAACATTGGCACAATACACAACCCAGAGACACGGACAACATTGGCACAATACACAACCACAATACACAACCCAGAGACACGGACAACATTGGCACAATACACAACCCAGAGACACGGACAACATTGGCACAATACACAACACAGAGACACGGACAACATTGGCACAATACACAACCCAGAGACACGGACAACATTGGCACAATACACAACCCAGAGACCAGGACAACATTGGCACAATACACAACCCAGAGACACGGGCAACATTGGCACAATACAGAGAACAATGACAAACAAAAAGAAATACATCACATAAATCTAAAAAGATGAGCAACGACGGACGTCACTAAAGAAATAAAAAAACAGCGGTGAACACAGATGACCACGAAGGGTAAGCAGTTCCTGTTTCCTTAAGTGCACACGCCGTGCTACCCAATCACGTCCGGTTGGTTGATTGATTAATTGATTGGTGTGCAACGCCAATATTAGCAACATTTCAGCTATATCGTGGCGTGAACAAATCCGGTAATAGTTTAATTGTGTATATTGCTGCAACAACAATCCGTGGATAGTCGTGTTGCCCCACTCAGACACATTGTACTGACTCTCTGCCATCCAGTATTTGCTCTTACTCCTTATTGTTGTGTGCTTTGTGGCTAAGGTTACTATATAATGCTGAAGGAGCTTTATCATAGTTCTTTGGAAATGCCTGTACCAAGTCAGGGTCATTACGGTTTTCCCAGTTTTCCGGCTGTTGACTGATTTTGTCTGTTTGTATACTTATGAGTTTTGCCTTTCCCTTTGAAAGATTGTTCGGAGTTCGGTAATTTTGTTATTATCCTTATTTAATAAATTACATTATCTAGATACTGTATATTAATTTGAAACATTAATATATCTAATAAACAATGCAAGTGCTGAAACATTGACTACTGGACGGATGACACCATCAGGAACTAATAGTCCACCAGCAGTATTATGATATCCTTACCAATGTCTGTTTCACATTTTTTATGTACTCACCCCTTCCAAATATACTGTATGTTTTTCAAAGGATCTAAAGTAATTATTTTCTGAATATTAATCATGTGAATTATCATGTGTATTTTGGCACCATCCTTGTGATGCTTACTTCGTCAATTCGGTTGTTTCGAATCATTTTCATTCCGTCAAAAATTTGTTATTTTCGTCCGCCAGATCACGTGATATCGTTGGAATATTCTGCATTGAACTTCCGGTGTCAATGTACACAACAAAAACTCCAATCGATATGTGCCGTTTTAACGTTCGATCCTCAACTTAAAAAAAATCTTAACATTTTCTGTAAAAGACAGATATCAATTAAATTATTTTATTTGTATCAAAGACTTCAAATGCAGAGACAATTACTTCTTTAAAATTAAATTTGCTTTCTTTCTTTATTTGCGGTTGTCAGCATCAAAGGCCTTTATGTAGATATTTCTGATATCACACAGACAGTGAGGTACCGAACACCAGTATTTATTCAGCGGTCTCCTTGGCGTCTCCATATTACAATTACTTATAATCTACCGCATCTACGACTATAATATGCTGACGTTGTCACAGTAATAGCGTAAACACCGGAAGTCGCCTGCCGATTTGTTCAGAAGTCAAGACACGAAAAAGACGGAACGTGGTCGGAATTGACATGATTCGAAACAACCGAATTGTACTGCCACATGTGAAACAGGAACTGCTTACCCTTCCATGACACCTGGGTTCAACCCCAGGTTTTAGTGAGGTTCATGTTGGTCGGTCTGTGTAGTGTTTTGTAGATCATTGTTTGTCTTTTTCTGCTTTTTAATTTGGCTATTGTATTATCTGTACTTCTTCGATCTACGACTTTATAATTACCCTTTTGATATCTTCAAACCTTTCTTACATATCTATTTAACAAAATATACAAACATTCCCTTCTTGCAGTCTTTCCTCTGTGGTTAGTGTGCTTTTTTCTAGTGACTTTATTTCATCTCCAATAAAAACACTTTCCTTTGATCTGTTGCTGTAAACCCTTGGCCGTCTTTCACAAATTTTCATTAATAATTTCGCATCATCTGTTTGAGTCTTCACTAACCTTAAATGACGTACGGATGCAATGAGACATATATGTTTGTTTACTCCTTGAAGTAATATTAAAGGGATGTTACAGCTCATTTAAAACAAATGATGATCACGATGACGACGACGACGACGATGACGACGACGATGATGATGATGATGATGATTTTACATAAACATATTTATATAAATCATTGATCTTGCCACAATAGAAGTGTTTAAAAGACCTACGAAATGGATTGATTTTCAGGAGTGAAAAATTTACTACGACGACCGTCTTATTCATGATGACCTCTGATGTGACCCCATCGGTAGATGCTCAGAGATTGAAATTGTACACATGGCGTGTTCATGATCACTTATGGTTCTTAAATTGTCGTAAGTATTTTACATTTTATTCTATCACATGACATCATACTAACTAAATAAGACGACCTCTTTATTAAAGTATAAATAATATCAATGATAAACAATGACAGAACTAGTAAATTCACTCACATACCACGTGATAGTCAGCGTCCATGACAACAACCGGCACGATTTCAACTTGTTTTGACAACTTTCTGTGCCAGTCATATCAATGTATTGTTCAAATTTCATGAAGTTTTGTGAAATAAACCGACTTTTTATAACATTATTATACATTTTTGAAATAAATTTAACCTTCTACAAACACACTAAAGTATTATAAAAATTACATTAATAAATTTTAATATACCTTCAAAACCAAACACGCCTAACTTCTATTCTATTTTATATGAGCATCTCTGTGTCTAACTACTATTGTTTTCCTCATCCCCAGAAATAGTGAAATATGCTATGCTTGACATTTACTAGAAATACTTATACATTACCCCTTTGCAAACACTTGGTACTTAATTATACCACCTCACCGTTCTATGTATCAACTTTAAAGATCAACACACAGAACGACAGAATCGCATCGGTGTTGGAAAAGATTGCGTGCTCACATCGAGTGCGATAGAAGTGGGTTAAACCAAGGACCATGAAATTGGTATTTGTTGCTTCTCCACTAACCACGCAGCACTAATGAGTTGGTTCGGCATCATCAGCGTGTTAGTCATCATCATCTCATCAAACTTGTTCTCGCAATTACATAGCTTAAAATAACTCATTTGGCATTAAGCAATACTCACTCATAACTTTCTGGAATCGTGATCATGATTCTATGGTAGTTGGATTTACAACTATATATGGAATCAGTGCCTATCATCACTAACGTTGTGAATTGTGAATTCGAATCCCGTTCAGTCGAGGTGGTCTCAATATAACATTATTTGATAAAGTTTGTCAGTGACTTGCGGCAGGTGGCAGTTTTCTCTGGGTACTCCGGTTTCCTCCACAAATAAAACTGACCGCCACGATATAACTGAAATATTGTTGAAAAGTGGCGTTAAACACCATCATCCTTCTTTAAACAGGGTACCTGTCATAATCATCGTCTGAATTTACTGACGTCAATCTTTGTGATATCTGGGCCTTCATTTCTTCTTCTGAAAGAGTAATATAATGGAACATCAAACATCGGGATTAGTTCTACTATTTATTATATAGAGTTTCAAAGGGTTGTTGACTCGAGAAATGTTCAAAACAAACGCACTATTTTGTTATTTGCAACGACTAAATGTCTTACAATCGTGACGACATTGAAAAATATGTAGAGTGACGTCATGTCTGATTTTTGATGAGACATTTGGGTATTTCACCGTCATCTATATAATAAATATTCCGATACAAATAAGATCAGGAGAAATGACTGAAGTGAATACGACCTCAATTCAGATATTATTTTATTTCTTTATGCCAGAATAGGATGCACTTATTAATGTATAACAATTGCATCATTCTAGATAACTGCATTGGACACCTAGTAATGATCAAGGGTTAAACATAACGAAATTAGTTTAGGTGTTTTTAAGTAGATGTGCTAGCTAATGTTTATTTGTCTTATATAAATAATTCTTATCTATAGTCCCGATAGTTGATACAAGTTCTCCATTAAAGCATTCATTGCGATAATTGTACACCAAATATAAGAAAAACATGAACATACCTACAAAGAATGGAAAGTTTACCATGGGAAAAGTACAATCAATATATTTGTCATATTCGCTCAATCAGTATTCTCTTACGTGCATCCGTAGATACATCGTGTACTATTTCAATTGACAACTACATATGCATTTAGTGTCAATCATTACTCATATGTTTGTGAGTTCGAGCCTATTCGAGGTGCAGACGATACCTTTTGTCATAAAGTTTGTCAGTGACTCATGAAATCTTTTACTACATGTTACGTAAACTCATAAAACTTCATATTTACCTTCTATATCGCCCCGTTCGTCATCAGCTGTCTCTATTATGTACATTTTTAAAAATTGAGCAAAAGCCCCGTCGTGCGATAACAATTCCTCATATGAACCAACTTCTGAGACTGAGCCATCAACCATCACGATTATTTTATCAACAAATGGTAGCCAGCGTAATCCATGTGTTACTAAAATTCTTGTCTATAATATATAAATATAAAAACATGGAAGACATGAATAATTATATTTGTTTGTAAGTTGTTTTTTATTTACTTCCTCACACATTATGTCAGAGGTCATGTATTTGTGTGTTAGGGGTCAGAGGTCATGTATTTGTGTTCGGGGTCAGAGGTCATGTATTTGTGTTAGGGGTCAGAGGTCATGTATTTGTGTTCGGGGCATCGGTTTTGCCTCTTTTTACGATTTGTTGATTGATTTTTGTTTTTACATATTCCAACAGTGTGTTTTCCCCCTTTTATTCCCCGCACATTAAACAATGTAGATATCTAAATTAGTGCACACGACACGTTTCTGGAATAACCTTCATCAGGTACGCTCAGAATAACCTTCATCAGGTACGCTCAGAATAACCTTCATCAGGTACGCTCAGAATAACCTTCATCAGATACGCTCGAAATCAAAAGAATGGAAAGCCTAATGATTAAAGATCATATGGAAGCAAGAAAATAAAGGGCATAAAAATGACAGTCAAAATCGATGGCGTCATTATTTTAGGGAAATTTTAATAGATATAAAAATACTGTGATTCATTTAAAATTCCATATTATAACAATGTACTTACACATTTCTCAAAGATTGGAGATCTATTGTATGCCTTGTTTATGCGACAAGGCTTATTGACGACACAGCTGATGAACTTTAATATGAAGAAAACATAATTAAAATCATCATATTTACCGATCCACAGAACTCGTAAATAGACCATTAAAATAACAGTTTTTAATATTTTTCTTAAACAAAGACTGATAAAGCAAACAACAATAACCTTTTCCTTTAGGATCCCATCTTTTCCAACGACCTGATTAAATATATGTGTTCCAACATTCGAGTCAACAGCACTTAGAGGATCGTCAAGGAGATAAATATCAGTGTCATGGTAAACAGCTCGAGCTAAACTAACCCTCTGTTTTTGTCCACCGCTCAAGTTGATTCCCTGTAACATTAAGTATATTAGATATACAGTATAGATATCATTTAAAATAGAAACCCGAAAATAGACCAAACACAAAATAATATTATTTCTGATTTTAGTGCTTACTGAGCGAGTTATTATTGTTTATCGCCAAATGAGCAAATTTTCAGCCATATCATGGCAAGAACAAGTTACCTTTTGATGAGATGATGATAATGATGTACGCATTGTACTAGACCAACACGCCGAGTTGGATTTTTATTGTGTTGTCTCACTATAATAACAGTCCTTGGGTAGAAATGTCGCCTAACTCGAATACATTATTCTGATTCCAAGCCAACCAAGTCTATGGTCTTTGCTCTTACTACTTAGTGCTGTCTGCTTAGCAGAGAAGCAATACCATTTTTTAAAGTATTTGGTTTGACCCGAACGGTACTGGAACTCAGGATCTATCGCACTCGTTTGTCTAGTAGGACTAATACGATGAAGCTCATTTAGCTCATTCTGTTGTTAATTGAATAAATTAAAGCATTTTAAATATCGAAAAAAAAATCTTAATAAGTGGAAAGTTTTTTTTTACCTTCTTAAATAAATCATTCATAAACTTTATGAGTATTCCGTAAATACTGATTTTTGTGATGCGCTGATAAACAGTAATTAGCATTGCATGTAATATCTAAAGCATCATTACATCTAACAGTAAAGACAACATTACATTTAATAGTTACGACGACATAACATTTAACCGTTAAGACCACATTACGGTTAATAGTATGTGAACCTGATCACCTTTTCTCCTATTTCTGTTTGATCACCAGCTGGTAGAATGTCCATATCAGCTCGAAGAGCACATGCATCTACAACTTGATTGTAGATATCCTTGTTCATTCTACATCCAAATACAATATTCTCTTGTACTGTGGCATTTTGTATCCATGCTTGTTGAGGTACATACCCAATCCGTCCCTGATAACAAAGTAAAATACTTATAGTATAACTAACTATAATGTCCGATTACCAAAAATATGTCACGAATGACCGCACAACACTGATAATTCACTCATGCGTGAATTACCAAAAATATGTCACGAATGACCGCACAACTGATAATTCACTCATGCGTGAATTACCAAAAATATGTCACGAATGACCGCACAACTGATAATTCACGAATGCGTGAAGCCCATGAGTGAATTATCAGTGTTGTGCGGTCATGAGTGACATATTTTTGGTAATCGGACATCGAAGTTAGTTATACTGTTTATCATATAGACTGTTTTGAGCCAATAAATTTGATATTTTCTTTCATCTGCATTGCATGTGTTTATTTCTTTATTGCGCATTAATATACAACTGTGTCCTTGGCTACTGTTGACTGAAAAGTTTGTCTAATGCTTTCAATTTTGTAAATAAATAAATTCATGTGCACATATTTCGTTTAGGAATATAATTTCCATGTTGTTTACTTGTAAACTTTGTGACCATAGTATGCACTCGACCTTGAAAGACACAATTTTACTTATTGACACTTGATGTATGTTTCGTTTTTATTATGTACATTTCACTTGTATCCTTGTGGGAAGAATGTTTTGTGAAAGAAGTCGGATGCATACCAATATTTGGCCGTTAACAAAACCAAAATTATTTCAAATTCGATGGATTATATAATTAGAAAACAAGTAATTTAACAATATAACAGCTAGGAAATGTAAATCGTTAAATGTGGGTCCAAACGGTTCAATCGTTAAATGTGTAATTCAAACGGATTATAACAGAAGGAAACTGGACTAAAGTTCACTCACAATCGGAACCACTAAACGATAAAGGTAGGATATTTTTATATTTTGTTTTTGCTATTTGTAGTCCGGAATCATCACTTTGTCTTTTCTGACTAGACTTAGGATTGTTAAAATTAAAAGTTCCTCCGTAAATGTATGTGTTCCCATAAAAAACGAGATGACATCTTAGTGTCAGAAGTCATTGAACTAGTACTTGTGGTTGACGAAAGCTGTGAAAAATTTGGATTCATTTCACAAGAAGCAATAGAACGAACACTGTTATTTGGAGTTAATTTATAGCAGACGATTTTTTAGGGGTGGTTAAAGTTTTATCTTACTGTTGGAAAGATTCTTCCTGCCGAGACCACATGTTTTAGAGCATAATTCTGCCATGAAAAGTATTAAAACATGTCAATATTTGCCAAATTTACCTGCTTTTTATTGTATCGCAATGAAATACTAGATTAAGATATCCTTTTGTTTATTTTTTTTAATCTTTCCTTTATCGTAAATGAAACTAACAATCTGTCAATGAAATGAAGCAAAGGGACATCACTCCATATAATATTCTAAAAAAAA
>MJUT01012477.1:411302-424137 GCA_002080005.1 Gigantidas platifrons | reverse complement strand
TATACTGAAACAGAAACAATGACTATAGTAGTATAGTAGACAATATGGCCGACATCAGACTTGATTTACCACTACCAGCCTGACCTACCACAGCCACTAGTGATCTATCTGGTATTGCTAGATGTATACTGAAACAGAAACAATGGCTATAGTAGTATAGTAGACAATATGGCCGACATCAGACTTGATTTACCACTACCAACCTGGCCTACCACAGCCACTAGAGACTTCTCTGGTGTTGATAGATGTATACTGAAACAGAAACAATGACTATAGTAGTATAGTAGACAATATGGCCGACATCAGACTGGATTTACCACTACCAACCTGACCTACCACAGGTCCACAGCCACTAGTTATTTTTCTGGTATTGATAGATTTATACTGAAACAGAAGCAATGACTATAGTAGTATAGTAGACAATATGGTCGACATCAGACTGGATTTACCACTACCAACCTGACCTACCACAGGTCCACAGCCACTAGTTATTTTTCTGGTATTGATAGATTTATACTGAAACGAAACGATAACTATGGGAGTACAATAGATATATGTTGAAATTTGTAGAATTGTTGACATCACTGTTTAAGCATTCTATTCATAATGTATTATATTCGATAAAATAAAAGTTTGAAGATAACAACGGGGGAATCAGAAGTCGTAATTCGAAGGACAGACAATATAATGGCCAAAAGAAAAAGAAACATTTCATATATGTTAACAGTTGACATGAAAAGGCTCTAATGCATTGATTTTTTTAGCTTTCATGTGTACATGTTAAACAGTGATGGTCAATAATTCTACAAATATCAACAAATAGATTGTGAATATTTTAGCAAAGAAAACACCCGTCAAAGATTCAACCGAATTATAGCCTTTACGAATACGATTTTATTTTTGAAATATGCTACTTTTCTCAAATGAAGACTTCCTTCAAGAATTGGAGAAAAAAGATATCAGATGATGTATTATTTCTACCAAATACTGAACTCTTACAATATATCAGAGGTTGTCTCATATCTACCATATTTAATAAGTAACTCACTTTTTAAGACAAACTCCAACTTTATTATCCCAAACAAATTTGGCATGTTCTATAAACACTGCATCTTCTGTAATACAAAAAATATATATCACATGACCATTACTCAATTTTTATAATGTGTCACATTAACAACAACTAAATGAAATAGTGCAATTATTCTTAAAAGTAAGGTCCGTCTCTTCCAAAAAAAGGTATCCTTGGTCGAATATGGCTATTCTGATTATGCTTCCTGGCTTACTTGTTTCCATATACTTTTAAAATAATTGGGATCTTTTGACTATGAGAGTACCAGATAAGGGTTATTCTAGAAACCCATGGTGGGCACTAAACTAAATATCTCCGTTTCTATTTAAAATACAACAAAACACAACAACATGTACCTCTGTCAAACGTCACAGGTCTTAACACAGAAAGGTCAACCATAGAACACAACAACATGTACCACTCCTCTGTCAAACGTCACAGTTCTTAACACAGAAAGGTCAACCATAGAACACAACAACATGTACCACTCCTCTGTCAAACGTCACAGTTCTTAACACAGAAAGGTCAGCCATAGAAGCCGACGGAAATCTAGGAAAATGATACAAATCTGGAGAAATGGTTAACTGGTTAATTAGACCCCAAATATCATATCTTAATAAATATATAAAGCATTTGGTCAAGTTTTCTGACTTAGCATATCATTTGTGTTACAGATATCCATATGTTTAAATAACTTTAGTGACTGGTCGTGTTTCAGTTAAAAGAGCTTTTGGTTTTTTTTAGAAGAAAACTATAATTATATTGTTATATAACAAACGTAGTACTCAGTTTGAAATTGAATTTTGGACATCCTATGTAGGCCCTTTGGTTTTATTGCTCCCAAAACTTTATAGAATATTTAGCTTTCCAATGTTTCGATTTTGAGCGCTGACATGATGAAGGTTGTTCCAGAAACACGTCGTTGCACACTAAATTTGATATCTACCTTTTTTATTTTAATATTTTAAACAAACCTTTTGAATGGTCATAAAACACGTTGTTAGGATCTAATTCTTCATTGTTTAGAAACTTGCTTAAACGTCGTATTGATACACTTCCCTATATAATTAGAAAACAATCAAAGTGTTATCAGTAGAGTTAATATGCTAATTATTAATTGGTGCATTTGTAGTATGAATATTAATGAGGTTGTATCTTGATATGCATGCAAGCAGAAATTGTGTGTTGCCAGATAAGTTTCAGGTGATGTTGTTAATGACATTAACTTTTCCCACAGATCCCATCTTATATCAGAATATGATATTTTTGTCATATAGCAAGGAAGGTCAGACTCGCAATTTGATATAAATTTTGTTCCGAGATATACCAAAAAATCTACAAAATAAAATGAAAACCCCACTTTCCAAGTCATCATAAACATGTGGTGAATTTCCAACACTTATTCCGGCTTGAGTTTTTTCACAGATTAAATCACGTTATTAGGTTGAGTGAGTGATTGTTGTTTAATGCCACATGAACAATTTTTCAGCTATATCATGGCGAGAACGAGTTACATCTGACGAGATGATGATGGCCGCTTTGTACCAGACCAACGTTTGTTTGGCTTTTTGTAGAGCTAGCGCACTGCATCAACAGTTCGCGGGTAGACACGTTGCTTAACTCGGACACAACATTCTGATTTCCGAGTTAACATCCGTCCTTGTCCCTACTCTTAAATGATGCGTGTGTAGCGTTCAATGAATGACGTCATAAAAGTTACAAAAACGGGTGATCATAAGCTGTAAATTGAAGGCAGGCAATACAAAGCCAATAGAAAAAAACAAAAGGACAAACAATGATCTACTAAACATTCCGCAGAAAACTAAAGACTGAGCAACGAGACCATCACAATAAAAACCGGATGTGAACTCAGGTGTTCCTGAAGGGTAATCGGTAAATGGTAATTTTCTTGCCAAATACAGCGACTTTACAGTAGGAAATAGATCATGGAAATATGGAGCACATATGTATTAATACTACAGTAGGAAATAGATCATGGAAATATGGAGCACATATGTATTAATACTACAGTAGGAAATAGATCATGGAAATATGGAGCACATATGTATTAATACTAATTTGTCCTATTAATTTTTTGTTTTTTGTTAAATGTGTTTATTTGGCTTATTTCATTTTGATTGTCTGAACCCTTTCATTTCAAATTACATTTACCTTTATCGTTTTATTGACTGCCATGGGTGCAAAATTGATTGCAACTCTCAGTATATTGAACAATGATAATGCTACAAACGCTTTCTTTGCGTCTAAGTAATGGTCTGATGACACAAATATATAGGTACCAAATGTAGCCAGGGAAACCTGAAACAAAATCGAAATTATGATGGATATGCATAATTTGATGAATATGCATATATGAATGTGGTAAATATGGAAATTCTATACTATATTACAGGAATATGTATGTGAAAACGTCTCTAAATAATTTGGTTAAATCGTGACGGTCATATTCATAATTCGAGAAAACCGGAGACCAAATACGCGCAAACAATCACTGACCTGCAAGAAACAACTGAGCAATTGCATAACAAATGGTGTATCGAGTACACCTCTCCATGGGCTGGAATCTATTTCACAACAACTCAGTCATTACAGTACAAGTAATCAGCCATTATAGCACATGTACTAAGCCAATATAGTTATCAGTCATAACAGTACTCTACCATAACATTGATCGAACATTACAGTACATGGTCATAACACTGAGATCAGACACTTTACTTATTAGCTAATATATTCTTACAAAGTATGGGGCTACAGCCCTCGAGAAAATTATAGCTGTTCTGTAGACTGCTGCCTTCCACAGAATCTTTATTTCGAAATTCCTAATCTTTGAAATTTTATCTTTAAAAGCCATCTCCCAAGTGTACAGTTTTAAAATCTGAAAAGAGCAATGATTAGGAGTTATTTACAACATAGTTGGATATTACGAAATGAAAATAATTTTCAGTTATAAAGAAGCTATTATTTCTTGAATATATCAAAGCTATTTGTCCGGATAAACAAAACAGAATTAGGAAATACAAAAAACAAACAATAAAACAAACAACAAAAACAAACAAAACAAGCAAACAAACAAACAAACAAAAAACAAACAAACAAAAAACACAAAACAAAAACAAAACAAAAAAATAAACAAACACAGATATACCAAGGAAACTGATTATTGGAAAGCACAAATTTTCAATAATAACCGAAAGTAAATTACACTAAATCTAATGTGTAAATAATACAAGGATTATACATTGTGGTGTAGTGCTCCACATCGAATGGAGGAAGATACAAGGATTATACACTGTGGTGTAGTGCTCCACGTCGAATGGAGGAAGATACAGGGATTATACACTGTGGTGTAGTGCTCCACGTCGAATGGAGGAAGATACAACACAACAACAAGAACATTTTGTAACCGACACAATTTTATCACTACTCACCTTAATACCATTCAGCACTTCACTCAGTAATTTGATTCTATTGTCTTTCTGTCTCATCTGCTTTGCTTGTAGTTTATGAATTATAGATATGACAATACCGTTCATCGGAATTAACAATATCAATACACCAACTCCAGCAAAAATAGAAATTCCCATGGTATCAAACAAAAAATATAAACTAAAACAGCATTGAAGTGGTGAGGACCATAACACCCAAAAATAACTTATAAAGTCTTGTATATTTTTAGCATCGATAGACATCAAGTTGACAATTTCTCCGATAGTGGACTGTTTCCTAGCACCACTCGTTAGAGTCAGAGCCTGAAAAAAAGATTTGTAAATGTATTGAAACTGGTATAAGCTGAACACTGAATAACATGGAATCCTGTATAATCAAAACTTTAAAGAAAATCCCAAAGTAGGAAATCTTTGTTAATTTATTCTGTATAAACCGAACACATGCATATTCCGAACACAAAAGTTGGTCCAAAAGAAATTCGGTTTTGTAATCTTATTTAATATTAAATCAAAGCAATCCCGTGCTCTCCTTATTCATGACTTAGCATCGAATTTGTAGCACAACGAATGTTACTAGTGGAACAGGAACTGCTTGTTTTCCGGGGCACCTGAGTTGCTTGTGGGATTCGTGCTCCTCAATCTTTAGTTTTTTGTACAGTGTTTTGTATATCATTGTTCGTTCTTCTGCTCCTTTTTCTATTTGCTATTTTCTATCCTACGTTTTGTGTCTCCTAATATATCCCTCTAAACTGTGGAGATAAAATCTAATCAATTTGAAACTACTGAAAGAGTATTAACATAAGAAAAGCAATATGTTTGCCAAATTTACCAAAGAATAGCATTACACTTACTTTCCTATAAACAGCTGACATCAAAGCTGAACTCACTCTCATTCCCAATGTCATAGACCAATATGACTGTTGATGGAACATTAAAGACTGTATCAAGATTGTCACGAAAAATAATGCCACTAAGGAATAGCCTTTCCACGCTTGTATGAAGTTAGAGTTGTTACTAGTTTGTTTAGCAGTCTCTGTGTAATCTATTAGCATCCTGCAGGATAGTGTAATTAAAGTTTGGGAGTATAGTATGAAGTCAAGAAATGAAACAATAGTATAGCCCACCTCCCAACAAAACTCTAATAATTTCTGTTTCAGTTGGGTGTATTTCCTCTTGTCATTCGAAATAATCATTTCATGGACAACATTCAAACAGCTATGCAAAAACATGCAAATAATTGAAAAGCTGAACAAGGATCAATGATTACTAAAACGATTAAGTTATTGTTCCAGCAGACAATCCTTCCAATGATAAATTGTTTCTGTGCTATAACAACGAAAGCCCAAGATAACTTGGTATAAATGAAACATTCGGAAGTCAAGCTTATGCGCCACCAAAGATGTAAACCTAAATCATGATAATTCAATTGGCAATTTCCTTAGCAGTCACAAAAAGAATTTTTAGAAATAATGGGACCAAGCATACCTACTCTTCCGGAGCACCTTGGTTCACCCCCGGTAAGCATACCTACTCTTCCGGAGCACCTTGGTTCACCCCCGGTTTTTAGTGGGGTTCGTTTTGCTCGATCTTTAGTTTTTTGCGTAATGTTTTGCAGATCGTTGTTTATTCTTTTGTCATTGTTCTTCTGGACATTGTATTGTCTGTCCTTGGAATACGGCTTCTGATTACCCCATTGGTATCTTCAAACTTGTCTTACTGGACTGTTAGTTTGAATCAGGTGTTGATTCTGGAAATCTCCGAAGATATATTACACTTCACTAAAGGTGTAAATATATTAAAATGTACACCTTACACTACCATGTCCCATTCTTGGTTTTGATAAAACTTCACCTACCGATTCTTCTATAAGTGTTTTTGGCCTTTGGACTTTAGAAGGACTTGTGGATAAATTCAAACTCATATTCTATGGGCGATTGTGCAGGGCAAAACATTGGACTATTCATAAACAACTATTCAGATTCCGTTTAAGTCAGATTTTAATTGGTGAACTTAACAGCCGCTCAATAACATATGATATTATCAAAACTCTTGTCAGATACGACATGCTATCATTTTTAGAAAATTATTTAACATATTCTTATATCCCGGATAAAAGTCTGTGGTCGAGGATCGTCTCTCAGTCCGTTGAAATCAACGAAGAGAACAAGTGGAAGTTGTCAGTTCAGTGTCGACCACAACTTCATCGCTTTTACTGTATCCATAATTGTTTAACTGAACATCGTCTTCTGCGACTAGCGGCCGTAAATCCAATTCTTACCAAACAACTTTTGATCATGGTTAAACTAGGCGCGATGGCAATTAAAGAAGGACAATGCACACTCTGTGACAATTATACTGTTGATATAGTTAAACACCTTTTTACTCATTGCTCTGAGCTGTTAACTTTACGAAATAAACTATATTACGCTATTGTTGATATACTGTCAGTGTCCGACTCAGTGACATTTTTCGATCAAGACGAAGATGATGTACTCATAGCAATACTTGGAGGATCGAACGACTTCATCGACTCAATAAATTCTGATATCTGGCAAAACCTGATGTACTGCTTAGCTAATGATATATTCCAAATTTATGGCAGATTCAGAGATGTATTACTCAAATACAAATACAATTTTGGGCATTGAGATTTGTGATTAATAATATGGAGTCAATACTTTGTATATAATATTCTATATTAATATTTTCATGTTATTTAATATTATGTATATGTGTTATTTAAGTTTATAGTGTATTTATAAAATTGTAAAATCTTCAGCAATGGAGGAAATAAAGAAAATCAATCAATCAATCAATTGAAGCATATAATTATGCAATGTACTTAAACACGTCATCAATCTTCATAAGTGTAATAAAGTGTAATAACACTCAATTCTGTCCATCTTCAATACGTTTAGCACTTACTTCAAGAGAAAAGGGGAGATAAATAGGGTAACATCATACACCAATTTCCATATGTTTGCATGAAGTAATTCTAGCCAGAAAGTTTTACCCAATACTTTCAATAGGGATGGTTTCTTCTGACGTTGGAGTGGTGGCACTCGTGGATCAGGAATCATTAATGGTGTTGATTCGCTAGCTACGTCTTGAAGGTGGTGACGTTTAATAGTGGTTGTAAAATTAGACCTGAAAACATATACATGTATTAACTTCTAATTTTTTCAGAGATGGCATTTTTGTCGAATACATGATTTCCTTTTCCCAAGTAATGAAAGAGATGTGTAGAGGTTTTATATCATTGTTTATCTCTTTGTCTTGTAGAGGTTTTATATCATTGTTTATCTCTTTGTCTTGTAGAGGTTTTATATCATTGTTTATCTCTTTGTCTTTTATTTGTATTTGTGGTCTTTGTATTGTCTGTCATAATTCGATTTACGACTTCTGATTACACCTTTGGTATCTTTAAACTTTTCTTGTACCCACTGATTAAAGATATCCTTCAAACAGGTGAATCTATGCCATCACTCATATCATTCTCAGTTAAATGACTGGTGAATCTATGCCATCACTCATATCATTCTCAGTTAAATGACTGTTGAATCTATGCCATCGCTCATATCATTCTCAGTTAAAAGAATATCGCCTGGTTTTGCAACGTCCGTTCCCATGATAAATACCGATAAGCAAGGTATTTATATTTAATTGATAAGATAGTATGTACATTAAAACAGAAGTATATATTTTCAAAACAGCTATTAATTCATCAAAACATTTATTTAATTTGTCCTATATTATTCACCAAGTTATACTCGGTTAAATGATTCGATATCATTCTTGCCATGGGTGGTATAATCAGCTTTTATTCAGTCATGAAGAATAAACCCAACTGTAGATTCATCAAAAGAATTAAAGCAAACCTGAAAAGGTGCCAAATGAATACAATTAATAAAAACGTAGACATCTAATTTAGTGCGCACAGCGCGTATCTAGAATAAACGTCGCCATGAGTGTGACAAAACAAGAATATTGTACATGTATTGAGCATTTGGAATATAGTCTCAGTCCTACCTGTTAGAGGGGACGACGTGGTCGTGATAGTATAGTAGTTGGATTTACAACTACCTGTGCAATCAGTGTATATTACGACTAACGTGAGTTCGAACACTGTTCATGGCGATGTGTACTCGATACAACATTATGTGATTACGGTAAGTTTGTCAGTGACTTGCAGCAGATCAGTGTTTTCTCCGATTATTCCGGTTTCTTCCACCAATAAAACTTACCGCCATGATATAACTGAAATATTCTTGAAAGTGGCGTTAGACACCATAAATCTATGAACCTAACCCTACCTGTTAGAATGACATTCTTTTGTCCAGTTCCTATAAAATCGTCTGTATGCTCCTTTGCACGTGTCTCTATTTGTTAGATGAAACATCTCAGCCTCTGTTAATGGCTTTTTATATCCTTGCCTTATCAAACTAAATATACAATAAAACATTTAAACCCACCATTAAAAAAAATATATAAATAGATGGAGTTCTTCGTTAGTTTTCTATTTTCTAGTATGCAACATTTGAAATAGCATATTACACTATTTTTATAGAAATGTTAATATCTTTCATAATTCCCACGACGAGGTTCTGACATTACCTATCAGCGACGCTCATAGTCAAAAGATTGGAGAGCCAACATTTTAAAAGTCTTTATGAGCCAGTAAACCAAAGATCTAAACAAGATAGCTAAAATAGGCTAATGTTACCTATGACTGAGGAAGTTTGAATTTGGCTTTAATAATTATATAATGTAAATGTTAATTCTAAATACATATATATATATATAATAAGCAAATTAAGAAAGTGAACTGTACTCTTCAGCTGAGTTACTAGAATATAAATATATTTATATTCCTCGAAGTTCCATTGTGATTCATAACCATTTGATGCGGAGTTAAAATGTGTGTTTAATAGAGATAGTGTCCAGAGTCTGGATGAACGAGACAGCATTCAAGTATAAACCAATCAAAATAGAACGGATTTATAGCCGTTAAAAGCATAGCAAATATATCATAAACGATAGGAAAGAAACAATAATCGACAGCAAAATAAAATTTCAGATCACAGATTTTTTTTCAAATACTAATAAAAACGTAGATATCAAATTTGGTGCGCACGACGCCTTTTTGTATAATTTGGTGCGCACGACGCCTTTCTGTATAATTTGGTGCGCACGACGCCTTTTTGTATAATTTTGTGCGCACGACGCCTTTCTGTATAATTTGGTGTGCACGACGCCTTTCTGTATAATTTGGTGCGCACGACGCCTTTCTGTATAATTTGGTGCGCACGACGCCTTTTTGTATAATTTGGTGCGCACGACGCCTTTCTGTATAATTTGGTGCGCACGACGCCTTTCTGTATAATTTGGTGCGCACGACGCCTTTCTGTATGATTCGCTTGACCTTGGCCTGCAGTTGGGAAAACGCCATTGTTTTGTGGTGATAGGAAACCATGCTGCACTGCAACGGAGGTTCAAAACTACTTCCATTTCTTTGGAGTTCACTCACCTAGACATCCAGTTGAATGTTATTCTCGATAAAAATGACGCTCTCTGTTCCGGATTTACACTCTGAAATTAGACATTATCGATATAAAATATAGAAACTCATACTGACGTTAACAACACAAATATATACCTTCATGCAGCTTAACTTACATGTAATATGATATTTTGTTTAGTGTCAATTTGGGAAATATTCCAGCCATAAAGTTTCAAGAAATTTAATTAAATACATTTAAATTATACAAGGACACATAGACACGGGTGGTTTGATACGTCATACACACGGATACTTGAACATCGCGAACGTCGCCTCGAGGTAGGCTTATGCAGTTGTACAATTTAAAAACAGGAAAACTAACAAAACCAAGTAGTTCACCGAAGGGTCCACATATCAGACTTCATTGTTAGCACACAATCATTGCGTGGGAACCCGTCAGTTTTGCAAACACTTCTGTACAGTTAAAATTCTGTACAGAAGTGTTTGCAAAACTGACAGGTTTCCATGCAAAGAATGTATGCAAACAAAGAAGTCTGATATGTGGGCCCTTCGGTGAACTACTTGGTTTTGTTAGTTTTCCTTTTTTTAAATTGTACAACTGCATAAACCTACCTCGAGGCGATGTTCAAGTATCCGTGCGTGTGACGTAGCACACCACCCGTGATAGAGGTCATAGTCACTAAACAGTATAGCAATATCAATTTCACATTTATATCTATTCAGAATAACATTGTTCCTTATAATTTAAAATTTGATATTTGTATAAACTTCGAGACCAGTTTGATTATTGTAAAGAGATATACCAGGGAAACGAATTAATATAAGTTTTTTTTAAACTTGTTTTCGAATCCCTTTAATTATTTGTATTGTATCATATTACAATTTATGTCATTGTACTATATTTATTAATTAATAAAATATGTTTAAACTAATATCAATTTTAAAATGTCATTAGGAAGTACTACCCCTAAATGGTATCAATGGGTAACCAAAACAAATAAAAATTTTGTGCCAATGTATCTAAGAAATAATTCCTACATCCAGCAATATATTAAAGTATATTCCGTCACGACAATATAAAGAGATTTGTTTACATTTTTACCGATTTCTGCGTTAGAAGTCTTCTCTTATTATAGTACCATTTTGACACTACTTTCGTCTCATTGACATTGTAGAATTAATACTTACATATAATGTCTAGTGCCTGTATATGGTGTAAGACATTACCTATCCACACTTTAAAGCGATTTTTAACAAATAAAACCGTTAAATTAAAAGGATAAAATACTGCTAGAAACTAAAAAAAAAAACAACATTTCCTCGATTTTAATTGCGATTCTTTCATGGGACTATTTGAATTTGTCGTTGGCGAATGAATATGTTGGCGACGTGACAATACCAACCCAGGTTATCAAGTATAACTAATGTTGCTCCAGCCAATCAGATTGCAGTATTCTCATCGAATTGAAATATTACTATTTATCCTACTCATAAAACCGTATCAAGGACCATGCTTTTCAAAATCGCTCGACCAATTCTTAATGCAATGTTGTAATCGTATGTGGGTAAATTAATAATTGAAAATTATCTGATTTTGACAATAAATAAATCACTTTGCTTGTGAATAACTACATTCACAACAGCAACTCCAACCCAGTCCATCATTAAAACTCAACCATATCTCGTAATATTAAATAACTGTATTTGATGAAACAATTACCTATTCTATGTTGTACGTCTGAGTTTGTTAAATGAAACTAATATATTTGATAATGATATATTCCAGTACAGATGTACTATTAGATCATCCAACAAAACGTTATTCTTTCGTCAGGTGTAATAGAAATAACCAGATTAAAAAAAGTAATCAGTATTGATGTATTATTACACAAGAGACTCATGAGAGTAAAAATAAATGTAGACTATATCAATATTGGATGTTGTGGTGGGACGAAACATTGACAAATGATTAATGTGACGAAACATTGAAATGTTTTATGTAATTATTTTATTAATGGCAACATTTCAGAGCAATTCTCTTGTGGGAGAATATAATTTTATTTAATTCACCACCAGTGTGTCATCATAATTGAAAATTATCATAAAAATTGTATCAGTGATGTAATGGTTAGCTTGTGGTAATGAGTATGGTATATCATGGCTGCGAGTTCCAGTCGGGTCAAACCAAAGCTTATAAATTCAGTAAGTCAATGCTGTTCTCCGATAAGCACGCAGCAGCAAGAGCAAAAGCTGGATGGCTTGGCAGCAGAATACTGTATATGAGTGGAGAGACATGCCTACATTCATACTGTTGTTTCAGAGAGTGAGCATCATGAACACAACTATGTGTGTTGGTCTAGTATAAAGTAGAGTTCGAAATGTATCTTGTTCTAGAAATGAAATAGTTTCAAAGTGCTCACTTGGCGTTAAACAACAATCACTCACAACCAAATGTTACCTTTGAATGTGATACTTTTTCTGCGATACAATGAAGAACCAACTGAAGTAACTTTAGTCCATAATAACAATTGA
Source organism: Gigantidas platifrons (assembly GCA_002080005.1). Taxonomy (NCBI): domain Eukaryota; kingdom Metazoa; phylum Mollusca; class Bivalvia; order Mytilida; family Modiolidae; genus Gigantidas; species Gigantidas platifrons. The sequence continues at coordinate 411,542 of MJUT01012477.1, read as the reverse complement.
AAATAACAAATCTGAACAGTTCTGTTTCGTATTCCTGTAAAATCAAAACAAAACAAAAATAATAGTAAATACTGATTTCTCTTCCTTGATATGTGTGTGTCATGCATGTGTCTGAAATTTTCAAACACAATAAAGGTTATTGAATTTGCCTATTTTGCGATAAAATAGCAGCTCACCATCAGGTTGTTTATAGGAGGGCTTATGTCTTATTTACGTTATTTGTGTTTGTTTACGTATAGT
>MJUT01012477.1:387128-404586 GCA_002080005.1 Gigantidas platifrons | reverse complement strand
AATTTTCGCGTCTCGCTCCGCTCGGCGCGATTATTTTAACTGCGCCCCCCCCCCTAACTCGAAATCCTGGATCCACCCCTGTCAGTGTTATTGGTGGAGGAAACCAGAGTACCCGGAGAAAAATTCCGACCTTATCACGGGATTTGAACTGATAACTTTAATTGTGATATGCACTGAATACATAGGTAGTTGTAAATCCAACTACCGCACGATCATGACCACGACGGTCCCTACTTAGATAGATAAAGATAATTTAATGACTCATTCTTATCTATTAATCATTCCTTTGTAACTGGTATATCAACTAAATACAAGACATTTACATTCTAATCAGAAATTAGACACACGATGAAGTTGATACTTCTATTCCTTTCCATTGGTGCTGTTTCATGCCAAGTAACCGGGGGATGGAATAATATTGATTCAAACACGATACCCGATGATGTCATTGCAGCTGCAAGGGAAAAACTGGCTGCAGAACATATTGTTTACAAAACATTTCAAATTACGAAAGTAACAGAACAGGTGAGATAAATCATTAGAGACTAGGAACTATGTTATTCCTAATGTAATTCAAAAGGAACCATGTTGTAGTTCGTGTGAACCAATAAGGACTATGTTATACTTCGTGTAGCTCAATAGAGACCATGTTGTGCTTCATCTAGCTCAATAAAGACCATGGTGTACTTCATGTAGCTCAATGGAGACCATGCTATACTTCCTGTAGCTCAATAGAGACCATGATATACTTCATGTAGCTCAATAGAGACCATGTTGTACTTCCTGTAGCTCAATAGAGACCATGTTGTACTTCATGTAGCTCAATAGAGACCATGTTGTACTTCATGTAGCTCAATAGAGACCATGTTGTACTTCATGTAGCTCAATAGAGACCATGTTGTACTTCATGTAGCTCAATAGAGACCATGCTATACTTCCTGTAGCTCAATAGAGACCATGTTGTACTTCATGTAGCTCAATAGAGACCATGTTGTACTTCATGTAGGTCAATAGAAACCATGTTGTACTTCATGTAGCTCAATAGAGACCATGTTGTGCTTCATGTAGCTCAATAGAGACCATGCTGTGCTTCATGTAGGTCAATAGAGACCATGTTGTACTTCATGTAGGTCAATAGAGACCATGTTGTACTTCATGTAGCTCAATAGAGACCATGTTATGCTTCATGCAGCTCAATAGAGACCATGTTGTACTTCATGTAGCTCAATAGAGACCATGTTGTGCTTCATGTAGCTCAATAGAGACCATGTTGTGCTTCGTGTAGCTCAATAGAGACCATGTTGTGCTTCGTGTAGCTCAATAGAGATCATGTACTTCATGTAGCTCAATAGAGACCATGTTGTGCTTCATGTAGGTCAATAGAGAGCATGTCGTACTTCATGTAGGTCAATAGAGACCATGTTGTACTTCATGTAGCTCAATAGAGACCATGTTGTACTTCATGTAGGCCAATACTCAATAACAACCATGTTGCGAACCAATAAGGACTATTATGTGCTTCATGGTGCTCAATAGGGTCTATGTTGTGCTTCATGTGAACAAGTAAGTACTATGGTGTGCTTCGTCGGAATCTGCAGGAAAAATGTGATGCTTTATGAGAACAAACAGAACTATGTTGTCCTGCATGCGAACCAATGTTTTTCTTAGTGTGGCCCAATGAGAACTATGTTGAGCTTTATATGAACCACTAAGTACTATGCTGTGCTTCATGAGATCCGATAGAGTTTGCGGTGTTTAATGATATTTTAGAAGATATAGTGACAATTCAATAAATATATTGTTTCAACCAGAAAATGCATTTGTTAAAATGTTTTGAGGATATGGAACAAATAAATGGATTTTTTTTTAAATGTTTTCCCAATAATTTAATGTGAAAGTTGGACATGTTGCACAGCCTTGCTCTGTTGTTCGCATATGGTACAAGAATACCAAGCAAATGATTCTAACAAAATGTCATTTGATAATAATGACGAAAGTTACATACATTTTGTACAGCAGCAATGAAGTTAAGAATGAACAAGCTAATAATCATAAATAATCACTGATATCCTTAGAAAAAAAACATCCCTACAATAAGATGGCGTACGAAAAGGTCAAAGCGACAGTCGAATAAGCTGCCAAATTTCACATCATCCAAAGTTATCTATTGTTAGTAGCTGATTTTGTATGTTAAAGTTATTGCTTTACTAGCCAATCACGTGCATTTAGGGTCCGCTTTAATAGAATCCTTATGCGCTGTCAAGGTAAAGATCAACGAGCTAAAACGTGGCGTAAGTGTATGTAACGCGTATTGTTTAGAATATATGCATGCTAATGTTAGATTTATTACTTTATTTTAAATCAATAAATGTGAAGATGAAATCATATGCGTCCGGTTCGAATTAGGAGTGTCTTATCCGGTACGTACTCAAAATAAATGTGTGACTACGCGTTAGTTACCAGTTGTGTTCAGCGTCTTATTAGTAATGTTGCTAATAACCAAATATTAAAAACGAACTGACACTGATTTATTTGCTCATCGTAAGTATAAAATATACCTTCCAGAATAACCAGTCTTTGCTCTCTGGTGCATAAATAACATGTTTCAAGAACAAAATATCATTTTGTCTGTCTATACGCCGAACCTGAAGCTCGGATCCTATGAGGCAGTCTGTCTATACGCCGAACCTGAAGCTCGGATCTTATGAGGCAGCTACTTATCGTTGTAAGATATCATGGTACATTTTCTGTGATACTTACTAAACAGCTGAGGGGCCGTCGTGGTCGTGATCGTATGGTAGTTGGATTTACAACTACCTATGCAATCAGTGCCTATCACCACTGATGTGAGTTCGAATCTCGATCAGGGCGATGTGTACAACATTATGCGATAAAGTTTGTCAACGACAGGTCAGTGGTTTTCTCCGGGTTCTCCGGTTTCCTCCACCAATACAACTGACCACCACAATATAACTAAAATATTGTTGAAAGTGGCGTTAAACACCATAACCCTAACCTAAAGCCAAACCCAATCCATCAAGACTGAAATAATAAAAAAGTCACAATGGTGTCATAGGATACCCTTGCCCAAATATCCTGATACCCTTGGCTAACTAGACAAATATATGCTTCCATACTAATGTGAAAAAAACTTTTTTCTTAAATTTGATGCCTAAAGCGGAGGGGATTAGTTTTGTCACTCTCAACTTTTCAAAGTGTGTGCGTGATTGTGGGGGTGAGTAAATGTCCTCATAACCCTACACCCTTACACTGCGTTATACCTCTTTAGCTAAGCGAGGGTGAAACACTATTGATTTTTTTTAATTAACGCTACTCAAATACCGGATATACCAACCAATCTTACAGGAGGACATGAGATATGAGAGGTACAACAACAAGGTTCTCCTTATTCATGTCTGAAAGCCAACGTTAGGAATTAATATCTGGAACTGGGAAAGTAAAGGCCACATCATTACTTTTTTGTTCTATATAGATGAACATTCACGTTTCCTTTACAATGAACATATATTTTCAGGTCATAAGTGGATACAACTTCAGGTTTACAGCAATGCTTGATGGGGTAAGTAAATACTTTATACAAAGAAATCTATAAAACTAATTCCACAAATATTGACAAAACTAACAACTTTTTCTTACCACAAATTATTGTACGAAAAAAGGCCAATAAATATGTTTATGGAAATCCCTCAGGCATAGATAATCTTAGCTGGCACTTTTGAAGTTTTTTCCTCCATAAAAACGTTTAAATTATTTGTTTTCCAATCTTTTGACTTCGAGCCTACCCGATAAAGATTATTCCAGAAAAATGTCGTACATACTAAATAATATATCGTCCATAATGTGTTTTTTCTTCATTTTATTTATACTTATGTACCAACATTTTTATTACAAAATGTACAATGATTGATACATCTTGTATTATTATTATTATTATAATTATTACTATTATTATTTCAGCACAAGGAATGTCAGTTTTTCATATTTTACTCATGGGATCGGTCACACGTTGTAAGGGAATTCAGCTGCAGCCATCAACATTAAAACATGTTTTGAAATTGAATATTGTAATGAAATATTAAATCAGACATTCAAATGAAATTTGAAATTTGAAATTAACATGTAATTCTTAAATTGGAGAGTAAACTGGATTTTTTTTTAATTGGAAATTAACATGGAGTATTTAAATTGGAAATTAACATGGAATTTTTAAATTGGAAACTAACATGGAATTTTTTAATTTGAAATTAACATGGAATTTTTAAATTGGATATTAACATGAAATTTTTAAATTGGCAATTAATATGGAATTTTCAAATTGGAAATTAACATGGAATTTTTAAATTGGACAGAAAATTGGAATTGCTAAATTGGACATTAATATGGAATTTTTAAATTGGAAATTAACATGGAATTTTTAAATTGGACAGTAAATTGTAATTTCTAAATTGGACATTAAGATAGAATTTTTAAATTGGAAATTAACATGGAATTTTTAAATTGGACAGAAAATTGGAATTTCTAAATTGGACATTAATATGGAATTTTTAAATTGGAAATTAACATGGAATTTTTAAATTGGACAGTAAATTGGAATTTCTAAATTGGACATTAAGATGGAAGTTTACATTGGACATTAAGATGGAATATTACATTGGACATTAAAATGGAATGCTTGATCGATTGATTGATTGATTGATTGATTGATTATTGCTTAACATCTATCGAGCAATAGTTCAGCTATATTCAGGACGAAAACAAGTTCAACAATATATAAACACTATATAGAAATGAGGAAAGATAGGCCAACCATAGGCCAACCATAGGCCAACCAGGTCGGTGACTTTAGACTATATAGAAATGAGGAAAGATAGGCCAACCAGGTCGGTGACTTTAGACTATATAGAAATGAGGACAGATAGGCCAACCAGGTCGATGACTTTAGACTATATAGAAATGAGGAAAGATAGGCCAACCAGGTCGATGACTTTCGACTGCCACTGGAGGGCATGGACTCTTGATAGGGGGCGAGAAATTTAGTCTTCTGCAGTGGTTACAATTCGTCTTCTCTTTTTCGTAACCTACAATAAACGTCTTTATAGTGCAGGGAGCGTGGCACTCTCCAAACACGTTACCAGCCATTGGCAACTTTCAGACATTCCTTATAACCCGACAGTCCCATCGAAAGAACCCCCTATTGGCCAAATTGCGACGCACTAATCATCACCAGAACCCAGTGCTTTTTAATTGGACATTTAAATGAGAATTTTTTTATTGGACAGTAAACTTGAAGTCGGTGGTGTTCTCCTGGTTTCCTCCATCAATAAAACTGACCACCACGATATAACTGAAATATTGTTGAAAGTGGCGTTAAACACAATAACCGTCACCTTAACATCTTTCACTACTTACTACCAACGAGTTTCATTCGGATTAATTACATCATGTTCTCGTGAAGTTTTTTTTAATATCTGATCTGCACTAGCAATGCACTAAAACTATTTTCATTCGAATACCAGTTAACGTTAATTAATATTTGCGCAACAGGAATAATATGCTTACAAGTGGGAAATAACGTTCACTCTGTAAATATCGTGACCAAATATTGAATCTATTTACTCAACTCTTATTAAGTCATATCATGTTGACTAACTATCTCCCTCGAGAAAGCCGTTCATTAGTTGTGTAGGAGGAATCCAATACTGTGTAATATATTCTATTCGTTGAATACTAGTTTTCATGGTTTTGGTAAGTACCTAAACCACGAAAATTCATTGGAACACGAAAGACATATACAAGAGACATTATGAGTTAGGGGTATGATGTTTAACGCGGCATTCAACAATATTTCAGTTATATCGTGGCGGTCAGTTTTACTAGTGAATAGTCTAGTGGTATCATATAACTGATCGATATATAACACAGAGTTTTTTTTTGTGATAATTCGAAATGCATAGTTACTCAAGAATACAATGTAGGTCACAGTGACCAAAATTTTCCAAGAAATGGGCATTACAATAAATGATGCTGGTAGTGGTGAAATATAATTTAATATACCGCAAGGGGTTTTAGAGTTCCAGCCTTTACCAAAGTCACTTAAGCGCAAAAGTCAGGTCATAGAGGTCGAAGTGCAGTACGTGCAACTGTGTAACGTAATACTATTGTTAATAGTGGAAGAAAATGGAAGATTCTGTACGTAGTCAAAATAACGTATTATAAACAGAAAATATCATTAAAAAAAAGAAACAGATAAAGGCATATATCAATAAAAATTAACACGACAACAACGAAATATAAAGAAAGCGATTCCAGCCTCACTGAAAAACTCAGGTGTAATTCTTCCTCCACATTAGTGACATGACCGACTATACCTTCGTGATACTCGTGGTCACACTCTTGTCAAATGTCACAAACAAGCAAAGCAGGAAATATTGAGTTTCTAAGAAATGGACTAAAATGCACAGAGTAACCAACACAGACAGACTGGCGGGGTTTCACTATATGTTATTTTTTCTTACTTTCGTGGAACATAACAAAAACCGTTTGAAGATGCCACAAGGCTAGCCAGCAGCCATAAATCGATGGAGGACAGACAATACAATGGCAAACAAAATAGATAACCAACTGCACTGACCGCATACAACAAAACGATAACTGAAAAATGAATGAATGAACAAGTAAATGGTTGTCGACGATAATCCGAATAGCCCGCTATTTTTCTATTTGAACTTTAAAACACTGGGTGTACACTCTAATAACTGACACATCTAGCTGACAAGTAATATAAATATGAAATAAATGTATTAGTCTGTATATGCTTAGGAAAGAATACAACATCATCATCAACTTCATTTTTTTAATCTTAAATGTCATTGTGTATCGATAATCTGACATGTTCAGTGGTCCGAAGTTTCGGTGGTCCGAAGATTCAGTTGTCCGAAAATTCGGTGGTCCGAAAGTTTAGTGGGCCGTATGTTCAGTGGTCTGACCGTTCAGTTGATTGCAGTATCAGTGATCTGAAGGCTCAGTAGTTCGAATGTTCAGTGGACCGAAGTTCAAGAGTCAGAAAGTTAATTATGTACAGACAAAACAATATACAGGTAGTGAAATGTAAATTTATTAGTTTTTATATGCATAGGAAAGAATACAACATCAACATCAATTTCATTTTTTTAATCTTAAATGTCATTGCGTATCTGTAATCTGACATGTGCAGTGGTCCGAAGGTTCAGTGGTCCGAAAATTCGGTGGTCTGAAGTTTCGGTGATCCGAAAGTCCAGTGGTCCGAATGTTCAGTGGTCTGACCGTTCAGTTGATTGCAGTATCAGTGATCTGAAGGCTCAGTAGTTCGAATGTTCAGTGGACAGAAGTTCAAGAGTCAGAAAGTTAATTATGTACAGACAAAACATCTAGTCAAATGTGATTATATATGGTATATATTAATGCATTAAAATCACCAAACGTTCCGAAAGGGTTGTTTCATATGTAAATCAATAGTAAGTCGTTCCCGTTTTTACGCTCGGCGAATAATTGTTCTTTGAGTGGTATCGTCGAGCTGTTTTTCTTTTACATAACATTAAAATTTGGTTGTTGCATATATATGACACAAATATGAAAACGCCTTGCAATGCGCTAAGAACCGATACAATGGCGGAAAACACATTATCGTCCAAAGGAGTAGGAAATAATGAATCAATAATTTGGAATATCCAGGTAATACCGGTTATTGTGAATAATTTGACGTAAACCGTAAACTGTGATCTGTTTGATTCTAGATGTTGTTGATGTGCCAATTTTAGTGTGGCCGTTATCGTCTTGGCTGTCATTGCAAAAAAGAAAATGTTGGATAAACAAACCAATATGACTGGGACCATAAACGTCACAATAATGGATATAGTTTGATTTAAGAAACACACGTGACCACCATAACCAATCATAGAGTCCTTTTGAAATGTTGCTGTCAAACCAGCATTCAGCGATACCAGAACAAATGGCATACCATAAGCATAAAGCATATAAAACAACAATGTTTTATTTAGTTCCGAATCGTTACCACGATGTAATATAGCAATCGAATTTCTTCTGAATACACAATACATATGAAAAGAACAAATATTTAGACAGCCGAAGGTGACCAACCAAAAATAGTGAATAATCACTCCAATAATGGAACAAATCAGATTGTTTTCATTTTGGTACACACCAAATTGATACACAGATTGAGAACAAAACATTGCAAAAACTAAGCACACATTAATCTTTCCTGGTAAAGAACGCAAGCTGGGGAACACCATGTACGTCCAAAATGTTATAAACAGACAAACAAGAGATATACATGTACAGGCCATTGACATAACACCTACAATATCTTGGTAAATACTCGATTCCTCCTTTTTGTTAAGTACTGACATATATTCATCTGCACATATCCTTGCCTTATTTTGTGAGAACAAAACATAGTGTAGATTGCTGAATTTAACGCTAACGTTTGTAATAATGAGTTCGTGAGTCTCATTATCGATGTAAAATTCATTCCTTTGAAGTTCAACTTGTCGACAGGTCAGAAGGTCAGTAACATACGAGTATGTAAACCACTTATCCGTTGCTATGTCTTGAATATAACAACTGTCTCTTGTTTCCGTTTGCTTTATCAATGAGGGCAATGCAATCGCGGTAGAGTTGTTTACAATAGAAATATGAAGCTTCAAACCAGTGTATGTAAAATTAAACTTTGTCTTAGGCAATATAAGCAACTTGTCTTCAACATAAGAACGGTTTACAATATTTGTGAATGACAGTTTTTGATTTATCAACAATACTATTTCAGAATTTGCTTTCAGATTTTTATTTCCTGTACAAGGAACGTTCGTCATGAAAATAGATGATTCGTTTTGTATACGGTCTGTTAAGTTTGTCATGTAACTTGAAAGAAAAAAATGAAATTGGTTTTTGACCATCTGTAAAAAATACGTTGTGTTGCTGATATATTCGCTCATAAATCCCCGCAGTTCAACAGCGAGAACATAACCTAGGTTGTACGTTATTTCAAGTAATGGAGCGCAAAATGTACCTATCAGTATGCGTCCAGGGTAGCACTTCAGTTCAACACACATTTTCTGAAATAGAAAATTATATAACTAATATGTACGGGTTATGACACAAAGCAAATAACAAATGAAACAAAATTGTATTCAAATAAGGAGGAAAGTCAATCCTCGATTTTAGTCATACAGTTAGCAACTATAGTTGTCTAATTGACATCAAAACGTTATTTTAAAATACATGTACGTTAAATGTCTTTTTTAAAAGACTATGTTAAATTCTTATATTATGTACCATGCCTATAAATGTCATACAAAATCAGTAGTAATTATTTTGCAAAGCCAATTTATATTGTCGATCGGTCTTAGAGGAACATCTAGAGACAATCTCCTGAGATTCAGGAGGTATGTTAATGGCATTGCAAATGGGTTTTATGACATCGAAATCAGTTGACATGCTATTTTAAGACTATTATCCAGTACAGTGATGTTCTGGACAAAGCTCAGCTGCTAACACAAAAGCTACTCAAACAAAGCTACGTTGCTCCTAGGTTGAAGTCATCGCTACAAAGATTATACAGTCGTCATCACAATCTGGTTGACCGTGACGAAATATCCATATCTCAAATGGCAATGGATATTTGACTTTTTACGTAGACGTTTTCTTTCCTTTATCACTGCCAAGATTTTTACCGGACTTGACTGTATATATGAGTAACATGGCGGGTGTCTTATAAGAAGCAGGAACTGCCCACCCTTCGCGAGTTCACCCCGGCTTTTGGTGGGGTCCGTGTTGCTCATCTTTTTAGTTTTTTTGTGTTGTCCTATTGTGTGCCTTTACTTTCTGAGTTGCGTGTTGTGATGTCCGTTACGATTTTCGGATAAAAACGATGTTCGGTTCGTCTTTACTTCCACTTGTTTGAAGGAGGTCTCATGTCTTATTTATGTTATTTGTGTTTGCTTGCGCATAGTGGTGTCCAACACAAACTGTGTTGTGTTTTATTCGTCTTGTGTACCCCATCTTACCAGTTTCGCTGGATTGTCCATTTTTGATTGCCCCTTAGGTATTCTCTAAAGTTAATCCGAATCGCACATTTTGAACAATGCGCTTCTCCTACGACATGCACAGAATTTACGAGTTCCGTGTTGTGATGTCCGTTACGATTTCCGCATAGAAACGTTTTTCTGTTCGTCTTTACCTCCAGTTGTTTGTAGGAGTGATCGTGTCTTGTTTACACGTTATTTGTGTTTGTTTGCGCATAGAGGTGTGCAACATATATTATGTTTTTGTTTGGTTTTTCTTCGTCCTACATTGTATATTGCCAGTATCTCTGGCTTGTTCATTTTTGATTGCCCCTTCGGTGTTCTCTAACGTTTATGTCCATGTCCAGCTGAATCTATGTTTCCTTAACAGATGTAAGAACTTACGACTCTAGAATCGGTGTCAAATATGGACAAGAAAAGTTTGAAAATATCAAAAGGGTAAATCAAAGAAGGACAGACAATGCAATGGGCGAAAAGAAAACAAAATACAAAGCAAAACAATAATTAAATAATACAAATATTAAGACAAAAAATGATTGTACTAGTATATCCTATTCAACCAAACTGCATGTGTGGTGTAAAGGTTAACATGCTCGCCTCAGATCGTGGGTTAGAGCCATGGTCGGGTTAACACAACCTATAAAATTAGTATAAATGCTGCTTCTCCACTAAGCACACTGCAGTAAGGAGAAAGAGCAAAGAATCAGGATAATGTAGCCGTCTGCTGGTGCATGTCTGTCCGTGGACTGTTGTTTCAGTGAGCAGGTCATATAAAACCCCAACTAACATGCAAGTGTGTTGTTCTAGTACAAAGCGAACATCATCATCGTCATCTCATTGAAAAGTAATTTGTTTATCGCCATGATATAGCTGAACAATTGTTGAGTTGTCGTTAAACAACACTCACTCACTCCTGTTCAACCACCTACTATGTATTCATGTAGATCTATACAACATCATCGCAAAAATAATACATGATGTTTCTTAAATTATAAATGCTTTACCTTAATGGGATCGAAAATCTGTGTGGGTGTACATCTGTCTTTTGAGTTTTTTTCCTTTTCATTTATTTCGGAATTTAACAATGAAAATATGACTCTGTATGTTGGACGGAATATTTTCTCAATATCGTTTCTATGATCAGTATTATTTATATTGTGTACGTGTCTATGTATTGCCAGATTAAACCTAGAAATCAGTACTAATCCTTCATTGCACGTTTTACAAAAACTATTTTTGAACGGTTTATGACTCTCAACTTGAGGTAAATGTAAACAGTTGTCCTCTATGTATTTCTGGTACATAAAATCTGGCCATTCACCGGTTTCATTACATTTTGTATACAGAATTGCGCCACCTTCCATTGGATTGCACAATGAACAAAATTCGTTTTCGCTAAATTTTGGAACAATTAAATTTTGACAAGCCCAGTTAATGTCAGGGTCAGAATGGATTAAATGTCCTGTACTGTTACATTTATCAAAAGTTGGTTTGCCACATTCAACACTTTCTGTCGGTGGAGAAAATTTAATAATGCATTTATTATTCTTGGCAAATTTTATATAATCTCCAATTGTAATATGATACTGTCCTGTTACGTAACTATCACATGTGATAGTGAATTCCCAAAATGCCGTTTTTGTTTGATTGTATTGTAAATCAAGTATATCGTCGAGATTTAGCTCGCACAGTGCACAAAACATATTCTTGAATTGCATAATTCGCTGATCAACAAGAATGTCCACAGGCAGATAAAAAAACAAATAGTCCGTCGAGTTACTATGGCAATGTCTACTCAATGATGTGTACTGTTTATTCAAGCAATCATTATATACGATGTACCTTTTCTGTTCAATGGAGTATACTTCATTGGTGCACATTTTGCTTCGTGTGAAAAGCATGTCAATGCAACATAGGGAAAAATCGACTGGATTAGTGCTACACAATTCATCACAGATACAAGGACTTAAATATGAGACAGCTGAATAATTTTGACATAGTGGAGACTTCTTTGTAGACGCCAAATATGATTTATATATGTTGAGCATGTCAGGTGTACTTTTCGTTACATTATACGATGCAATATCATGATGTATGTCCACTTCCGGTATAATAGTAGTCAGCAACGTTGAAGTATCGTTCGGCGAGATTTCTACATTCTGTTTGTTGACTGTGTAAATATTTTCGGTTTCTATCATCTCGATGATATATTGCAAATTAAAATGTTCAATCTTATATCTAAACTCAAACTGATGAAAGCCAATTATGTCTTCTTCAACAATTGCAATGGCGTCAGCAAATTCGTCGGTGTCAGTAAAGTTCTTATCATTGAGTGTGTTACAAAGATAGCAATAAACGTTTTTAAAATATCCAGTAACACGACTTTGCTTGGTTTCCAAACAAAGTGTTTCCAAGTTGGCATCAAATGGAGACCAAAGTCCAGTTGCATTGCATTCCGAAATAGATATTCCACTGTTATACAATGGCGGATTACACATGTAGCAAAATACATTTTTGAAAAAGTGATATTTATTATCATAAAAATGACATGCAAACTCTATATCTTGATCATAATGTTGCCATGTACCTGAAATATTGCATTCGTTTATGTCACCGTTATTACAAAGGCGCGGTTCAATTCCACTATTCTGTGCCAATAAATAAGCAATACCACAGTTATATTGAACGGCCACGTTGTAAATCTCGGCATAGGACGATAGAAAATTAAAGTCAACTAAATGTGCACAGTCAATATTTATTCTCCATGGCACTATGTCTTCATTCCTTTCATCATTACAGGCTGAGCAGTGGATATTCCTATACGTTATTCCAGATTTAACCGATGAAACAGGGACATTTTTCACTAAATCTTCCCATTGATTGTTTACTTCACAATGATCAATATCAATATCGTCGGAGTTTGTGGGACAAGTGGTTATCATTAATACATTCGGACTGTTATGTACATGTGCTATATGACTCTCTAGAATATTTGGGTTAACACAACTAGCAATGGAGAAAAAAATGTCCGGACAGCAGCTTCCGCTTTGTATGCAATTTGAACTACAGGAACATGTGGGACATAAAGCACGATATTTGGGAAACTGTACGTCATAAATGTTTCCGGTCACGTGGTTTGTATTACAAATCAAATGACCGCACACTGCAATATACTCGTCCATTATGTTTGTAATGTTTTGTGTATAATAAACTGGAAAAGCACAAAAACTCATAAATACCCACAAAACAAACGGCATCCTGACTATAGTTAATAAATCTGGAAAAAAATAACAAAGAAATCAAAATAGAAAATCAAGAATTAATTAATTATTCACTATTTAGAGATCTTTCTTATAATATAATAATACTATTATTAGAGGGCCCGGGTGGCTCAATGAGTTAGGTAGTTGGATTACCTAACAACTCATACAAGCCTATCACCAATACGGCGTGGATTCGCACCCGGCTTTGTAAATTACAAAAAATGATGCACTCGACTCGCAGTCGCAAGTGATAAAGTTTACCAGTTGCTTGTCCATGATCGGTGGTTCTCTCCGGGTACTCCGGCTTCTTCCACCACTAAAACTGGTCGCCATGATATAGTTGAAATATTGCTGAAAGTGGCGTTAAACACAATAAATAAATCAAATCTTATAATATTAAAGTTCAAGATTTCACAATTTTCATAAGAAATCAAACAAAATGCATATGGTTATTTGTACATTTTTAGTTTTTGAATCAATGTTTGCTTTACGATGGGATTCAGTTTAAATATTTGGGCAAGCCGGTTAAAGCTGCTATTGGCTACATAAAATTAAATAAATTGTCTTCCGTCAACGTCCTTTCAACTCAAAGTTACAGATGTCCAGTTCTATTGATTAAAATACACATTCAAAATTCAACGAATTTTGTCATCTTTGCCTCCAGTTGTTTGTATGAGGACTCGTGTCTTATTTACGTATTTTTTTATGTATATTAATATACACAAACTGTCACGATGTAACTGAAATATTGTTGAAAGTGGCGTTAAACACCATTAACCTATATATATATATATATATATATATACACTGACTATAGCAAGGGATCCATGTATTTAAATATCCACAAACATAAAATTCTTTACTCAAAGCACGAAAATTGGAATCCCCGAATTTAGATGACTCAGTCACGGTGTTTCACTACTTACCATGCCACTGGTTGTTCTATGATTTTCAATCCAATAAAGTGTGGTGGTTATGGCGTTTAACGCCACTCTCAGCAATATTTCAATGCTAAAGTGTTTCGTTAAGTTGTATTTTCATGTCTAGAACAGAAATGAACTTCACTCCTCTTAATATTGCAATATAAATTATCGTTAACTTCCTATTAACGTAAAATAAATGATTACAAAAAACAACTTCTTATTTACGTATAACTGTAATGATATATTTACAAAGGAGAAACAAACGTACGTTCTGTAAATACCATGATTAATGCAGGAATCCGGCGTGTCTACTTTATAAAGGGCATTCTGAATAATTAATGATTTTTTTTTATGCTTGTACTGAACACGAGATGATATTATTTTGCAATTAAGTTGTAATATGTGAAGAATATTGAAAGTGTTCTTAGAAGAAAAAAATATAATAAATTTGATTAGAGTGTTTATTGTGTTTAACACCACTTTCAACCATATTTCAGCTATATCGTGGCGGTCAGTTTTATTGGTGGAAGACTCCGGAGTACCAGGACAAAAACAACCGACCTGTCGCAAGTTACTGACAAAACTTATCACATAACGTTGTATCGAGTACACCTCGCCATTAACGGGGTTCGATCTCACAGCTAATTTGATTAGAAACACAAAGGTTTAAAACAAATAAGTTTAAAAAAAAATAACATTGTTTTATACAATGCACATGATTTTACACTACATAATGACATTTTCCCCCCAGTATACAGAAGGAAAAAAAAATATTTACCTAATGTCAATAAACTCTATCTATATTGCTTTGTTGTAATATTATCGTAATTGATGTTGATTCCAATGAAGACTTGTTTTGTCCTAAGAGTAATGGTCTTTGTTTTTTCCTAGCTAGTTGCCAGTTAACTACGAGCATCCATTGACCTTGTTATTGTACTGTCCATGTTTATGTTGTCATTCATTGACCTTGTTATTGTACTTGCCATGTTTATGTTGTCTTTCAGTTTTGTGATAGCTTGTGATCTTTTCTAGTGGGAGCAAATCTGTACATGTTTTTTTATCGTTTGCTTAAATATTTTCGTTCGTTAGAGGATTGGGATCCTATTGACTGGTTTAACCCCGCCATAGTTTTGTGCCTGTCCCAAGCCAGGACCTGGATTTCCAACGCCATATGTTGTGGTCATTCTTTGTTTTCAATGATCTGAGGTGAGAAGTGGTTGTTCGTTTTGTTGCATATTGGTGGAATTGTTTACCATCACTGTTTTTAAATAAATAATCTTTGTTGGTATATTGTGAATTTAACAAAAAGAATCATCTACAGTCAAACTTATTGAAAATATATCAAAATATCATTCAATTTACCACCACGATATAACTAAAAAATTGTTGAAAGTGGCGTTAATTTAATTCTTTATTTATTTCAAGAGGATTACATACAGCCAGAGGCTACTAGTAGCTCTCCTCAAGTGGCGTTAAACACATGTAACCCCAATCCTCAATCAATTTCCAAAAAGAAGGACGAACGAAATAATCTATTTTACAACAATATCAAGACTGAGTAGATAGATCTACAAACATTGTTATATGAATGAGTGTACACAAATCTTAAAAAAAGGGGGGAAAAAGAAGACGATTTCAATATCACATGATGTTCATATCGTTTAACAGTAAAACGATGGGTGCCATTAAGTGAGGCATGACCTACTTACCCTTCCGGAGCACACGAGTTCACCTCTGTGTTTAGTGAGGTTCGTGTTGCTCGATCTTTCGTTTTCTGTGTAGCGTTTTGTAGATCGTTGTTTGACCTTTTCTCTTTGGTCATTGTCTTGTTTGTTCTTCTTCCATTTAAGGTTTCTGTTTATCTCTTTATTATCTTCAAACTTTTTTTTTATAGAAAACGTACACATTAAAAAAAATCATGGAATCAGATATGAAAGCACAAGAGTTTGAGAATCAGTGCGAAGAAATACACATGGAAGAATGTCATTTAGAGAAAGATTTAGAAGATTTTGATTGCTGGTTGGTTGGTATTATGGTGTTTAACGCCACTTTCAACAATATTTCGGTTATATCGTGGCGGTCAGTTTTATTGATGGAGGAAACCGAAGTACCCGGAGAAAACCATTGACCTATCGCAAGTCACTGGCAAACTTTATCACATAATAGTGTATGAAGTACACCTCGTCATGAACGGGGTTCGAACTCACAACTTTAGTAGTGATAGGCACTGATTGCACCGGTAATTGTAAATCCAACTACCATGGGCTCACGACCACGACGGCCCGTTTTTGAAATTGAACAACGTTCTGCAAATTAAATACTACAGTCAATTAAGAGAAAACTTGTATAATCAAAAGTAAACATCACACGTAATATATAATTAATGCACTGAGGTGTCAAACCACTAATTCACCAATCAGACCTTAGATCAAAGGTAATCCTTTTTAAAGAAAAAAGTTCCTTTCGCTTTCTTGTATTTTGAAAAAATATTAAATATAATGGCATAACTAAAATTGGTAATTGAAGGTCCATAGATAAGGATTTTTTTTAGACAAAATTTAGTTGCATTTAGTTGTATTTTAATCCTTTATAGGGGTCTTGATGTATGACCTATAAATACTGAATTTCCGGGGGTGAGGTTGTTATATTTAGAGTAGGAGATGTCCCAAAGCATGGCATTTCACTGGAAGATTTTAAACATCCCATGATATTTTGACAGAACATAGAGGAATCATGTACGTTTCAGAAAATGGTGTTGAATATGTCAGGTAGACTCGAAAAGACACAAATTTAATAGAAAACCTTAAAGAAATGAATTAGTGGTTTCTACACCTTAAAATTTGGTACTTACTTACTTAGCCAATAGAAACTTGATATTGCATAACTGAAATCACTCTATGATCTTTTAGAAATCAAGTTGATAAGAAGAGTTTGAAGATACCTAAGGTGTAATCAGAATCCGTAAATCGAAGAAGAACAGATAACACAATAGCCAAATGAAGAAGAACAGATAACACAATAGCCAAATGAAGAAGAACAGATAACACAATAGCCAAATGAAGAAGAACAGATAACGCAATAGCCAAATGAAGAAGAACAGATAACACAATAGCCAAATGAAGAAGAACAGATAACACAATAGCCAAATGAAGAAGAACAGATAACACAA
>MJUT01012477.1:328729-386398 GCA_002080005.1 Gigantidas platifrons | reverse complement strand
GCCAAATGAAGAAGAACAGATAACACAATAGCCAAATGAAGAAGAACAGATAACACAATAGCCAAATGAAGAAGAACAGATAACACAATGGCCAAATGAAGAAGAACAGATAACACAATGGCCAAATGAAGAAGAACAGATAACACAATAGCCAAATGAAGAAGAACAGATAACACAATAGCCAAATGAAGAAGAACAGATAACACAATAGCCAAATGAAATAGGACAAAAGGAGAAACTACGATCTACAAAACATACACATAAAACTGAAGATCGAGTGAGACGAACCCCACTAAAAACCGCGGTGTGACCTCATGTGCTTCGGAAGGGTAGACAGTTCCTGCTCCACTAGTGGCATCCGTCGTATTAATCTAGTTATAAACCCGGTGATAAGTCATGAATGAGGAAACGACCGAGGAGTGTTTACAACAAATGAAATATATTCGTGACACAGGTATTCTATAACGGTCATGGTGGCGACCGTAAAACGTTCGAAGTGATTACTTCAATTTATCCAGGAGGAACCCTTGGTTCAGTAGCTTCCTTGTTAGCAGCAATCTTCTATCAAGGAAATCTCGATGGGAACCACAAGATCTGGAATATCGTATCAACTGAGAGATATATACTCCATATGCTGCTGCTGCATAAAGTTGGCTTTCTTTGGAGGGGGGATTGCTATGTATAATTTCTAATAAAAGTTGGAAAGTATCAAAAGAGCAATTAAAATCCGTAAACCCAAGAAGGTCAGACAATACAATGGCAATTATAGAACACAAATATAACATAAACAATACACATAAAAGTAAAGATTGAGCAAGACGAAGCCCACTTAACACCGGATGTGAGCTTAGGTTGTTCGGGAAGGTACATAGTTCCTGTTCTACTAGTGACATCATTCGTGTAGGAAGCTACAAAATTGTTCCACTGGAGGGTTTGTGTTAGTTCGTTGAAAGTACATGTAATGTCAAGAAGAAACGTTTGCAAATATCAAAGGGGCAACTAGAAGCTGGATAATCGAAGGACAGTCAACACAAAGGCCAAAATAAAAAGGAATAAAATGTTATCCGGAAGGGTAAGCGGTTCCTGCTTCACATGTGGCACCCGTCATGTTATTCTTGTCACAACCCGATGATAAATAATGAATGAGGAAAGGACCGGATTGTTACAGAACATATCCTTGGCCATTTGTGCCACATATAATCCGTAACGACGAACCAAATCATGGTGGCGACTGTACTACTTTGGTCATAATAGGAACCACAAGCTCTGGACTTACGGATCAACTGAGGAATATGCAATGTATAACCCATATGCAAGTGCTGCTGGAATGTTGCTACATGTATATAAATGGAAACTTCACAATGGGAAAATTGAAATCATCTCTTTTGTCGTAAGGTTTCGTTCTTATCAGGCCATCGCTGTCAATGTCGAGGTGTAGATCAAGGTATGAAGCAGAACTAACTGTATCTGTGGTATTTCAAGCTCAATGGGATGGATGCGATCAACAAAATCACCAAACTTCGAATTATTTAGTGAAAAGACATCACATAGTGGAACGTGAAATTATGTCTCTTACGCAGATTTTTCCCTGTGTTGCTCATCTTTATCGTTTTCTGTGTTGTGTTTGTCTTCGTTCTGTGTCCTGTGTGTACAATGTTACCTGTTTTTTTCTGAATTGTCCATTGTTGATCGATGGCCCCTTCGGTTTTCTTTAACATTTATTGTCAAATACAATTTACAAACATCATTTTTAGCTCACCTGCCTGGCCGAAGGCTATGTGAGCATTTCCCATCAATTGGCGTCCGTCGTAGTTCGTCGTCCGTCCATTGTACGTCGTAAACATTCATATTTAAATCTTCTCCCCTGAAACTACTGGATCAAATTAAACCACACCAGGGCCCGGTTGTTCAACTTGTTGTTAAATTAACCATATGGCTAATTTAACAATTGGTTAAAGATTTAACCATGGGTTAGTAAACCAAGGGTTAAAAATTAGTTTTTCAAATTCATTTAACCACTTGGTTAAATAACCATTTGTTTAAAATTTAACCAACCAATAACTGCAGGTTTAATATTTAACCAAGACCAATGTATCCCACAAATCCTTGTTTTACCCTAGCAGCAGATAAATAAAAAAATGAATATGGCTAATTCAATCCCCCCTTCACAGGACAAAAAGAGGATGAAGAAATGCAATTTTAGTAGAGAGGAGATTGTCTTAATACAGAGGGAAGTGGGAAAAAATTATACCATCATAACTTCAAAGCACTCAAATATAATCACAAATGAAAAGAAAAAAAGTATGGACTGAGATAACTGAGAAGACCAGCTAACTGGGAGTTGCCATTAGTACCCCAAATGAAATCAAAGAAAATTGGAACAAAAGAAAACGTGGGTAAATGGTCTTATTTTTGAATGAAAATAAATTTTAAAAAACAAGACATTATAACGCAGAGAATGTTTTTTTTTCCATTTCTTTTTTGTTTTGTTTTGTTTTGTTATTATTTTCTTAATAAAGCAATAAAGTTATTAAAATTTAAAAAAAAAATGTGAAATCTTACTTGAGGAATATAACTTATATGTCATTGTCTAAGGTTATTTGTCCTATATTAAGAGTATGTTGTACAAGTTAGTATGGAAGCGTCTATGGACCTCGTCTTAGTTGCTTAATAACAATGTTAATAAGAGTTAGACGTGTTTATTAGTGCATCATAATACACTTAAGGTGTGCTATTTAGGTGACGATAACTTCTTATAACTCATCATTAAACTACTTTTAATTAAAGGAAAAGACCAGTCAGTTGAAAAGTTGTTTTAATTCAATTCATTATAACTTGTTATTCGTAAATAACTTATTATTTAAAAAAAAACACCTTTATTAACATTAATATACCCAATTAGAAATATGAATATTTGGAATTTCCTGTCGTAGTGTAAGCGGCCATGACACCTCTTCATGTGACGTCACTCAGTCGTATCATGTTAGTTGAATAAATAACATGTATCTGACTCTTCCCAACATCGTGCCCGTTTGGTTATGTTTTAATATCAGATCAACTGCAATACAATGTTTATAAATGTATATCGTTCTAATTTTGTTCTTAATATTCCCATCCCATGTTACATTTTCATAAAACAAGGGAGTTTATTTGTATCGGGAGGAAAGGGGGGGTTCTACGTATAATTTCATGTTTTACGTGATTGGCCGTAGGTTAAATAACTGTCATTTTTAACTCGTTTAGTGCTTGTAAACACATGTTTTTTTCTTTTTTGTCCCCAATGCTGTCATACTTTCCCGTGTTTTTCGAGGTCACTGATCGATGATCATTGTGTTGACAGGTAGTCCTGTCCGGATCGGTAATTACACATAAAAAATCTTCTCACACTTTCCCTTCGTTACTTAGTGCAATAAAATGCTTAACATAAGTCATAATGATTTTGTAAATATCAAAAGATAAATATATACCACGTTATTTTACGATTTACATAATTTTTAATGATAAAATTGCAACTGATCAATGCTGATATAATATTAACCCGAATAATCCAGTCGTTATATTACGCTCCCGCTGGTCGCTACATTAACCTCGAGTAGCGACAGTGGATAGAGGGCGCTGAATTATTCGAGTTAATATAATATACGATACCGATTGTGTGACGTAACGGGAAGGTATAATCCGAGAATGGATACGCCCCTTTTCAGGCTTTTGTCTCCTCCACATTGGAGAGTTTTGAAAAATGGCGATCCCCATTATTTGGTGCAACAAGCAACTTCAATGACCAAATGCTACCTTACGGTATACTATTTTTAACATTCATTACCACAAATGACTTTTTTTTAATGTCATTTAAATTTTCACGCTAACTTGTCAAGACCATGGCCTTTTCCTTTAAATCTTCTTATTGTCTTACTATTTCAAGGACTGTTTATTTTCATTATGTAAGTTAGCCTAAGAATATTTTCTTTAGTTTCTAACATCTCATTAAAATTGGGTCCATGCATACACATGTATGTAAAAAGTATGTTTCTCTCTCTGATTTTAATGTGTGAATTTCTTTTTATTTCAATTAACATGCAAAAAGTTTTTCATGAATAACAATTAAGAAAAAATATAACCCCCTTTTCAGTATGAAATGAATGGTTGGTGTCTCATATGTAAATTATTCAATTTCTCCAATTGATGAGGAATGTCCGTAATGTCATAGAGGTACCTCATGCTATTTTTGAAGTTCTATCATTTTGTTTTTCCAACGTAATTGTATGAAAAGCGTATTTTCTGATTGACTTAAGAGTTTTCGTCGATATTGATCTTTGATAACACTTTAACAGAGCCCCTATACCGTGGTTAAATATTAATCAATTTAACCATGCTTTAATCAGTAGTTAAATTTAACCATAAGTTGAACAACGCATTGTGTGCATTGGTTAAATTTTAACCATAGGTTATCATTTAACCATAGGTTATCATTTAACCATTGGTTATCATTTAACCATAGGTTATCATTTAACCATAGGTTATCATTTAACCATAGGTTATCATTTAACCATTGGTTAAATTTTAACCATAGGTTATCATTTAACCATTGGTTAAAATTTAACTACAAGTTGAACAACCGGGCCCTGGCAGATATGATTTTTAGGTGTGTATCTTTCAAAATTGTGTCAGACTTCCCTGTACACCATTCAAGGTGGCTGCTGTTACTAAAAATAGAATTTTCTTCAATTGTCCATTGTTGCTTTATTATAAATCAAAAATGAGTCCGAATTTTAACAGCAGCTACATGGCAATGAGTAATTTAACATATATTCCGGATTTTGCTGTGAAATTTTTCTTTCAGTCGATTTATACCAATTATGCAAATTATGCATACATGTATTTTGATTAAAAAAAAATCACATTTATTTCTGCTCCTCTGAAACTGGTGAACTTATTACAATTAAACCAATTTTGGCTGGGATAGTCCCTGGATGGTCCCCTTTTAAAATTGGGTCCGACAGCCTCGCCCTTCATTCAAGATGGTGGCTGTTACTAAAATAGAAATTTCTTTTATTGTCCATTGCTGCTTTATTATAAGTCAAAATGAGCTCACATATTAACAGCAGCTACATGGCAATGAATAGTTTAACATATATTCCGTTTTTGTGAAATATTTCCTTCAGCAGATATATGCTGCTTATGCAAATTGGGCATATTTGTTATAAAAGATCACTAATAATTCTTTTCCTCTGAAACCACTGAACCAAATTAAGCCAAATTTGGCTCTAGATGGTGATTGTGTGGTTCCTTTTTAGAAATGTGCCCGACAGCCCCGCCCTTCAAACAAGATGACGGCTGTTGCTAAAAGTAGAAATTTCTTTAATGGTCTATTGTTGCTTTAATTATTCGACGGAGTCGTTTACGACCGCTTTTTGGCCTACTTTTGCAACTATGGACGCTTTTGCCTGACAATTTAAAGACGAAAATATTTTCTAACTTTTTGATTGCAGAATAATGCAAATTTGGTAAGAGTTCGGAAAGCGGATCTCAAGTACTTGCAGTGATTTTCCGACTGCGTTTTTGGGTCGAATATCGGCCCCAGTCCCAATGTGTAAAAATATTTTTTCCCCAATTTCATGGGGGAAAATTCCCAATTTTTTGGTGATAAAATTATTCGTAAAAATCGTTAATAAAAGCTTTTTCAAATGAAATTAAAAGTCGAACATTTTCACGCTTATGACCTGGTTACTATTTGTTTTGATTAACCAGGCGAAATACTACGCACAAGGACTACATGATGTTTCATCCCATAACCAAAACGGTCCATAACCAAAACGGACAATTACCAAAACGGACTACACTAAAACGGACCATAACCAAAACGGACTACCAGAAAAATATGTATTGCAAGAATCTTTATTTAGTTGTTTTTTTATTGTGTGTTTATTGTTTTTTTTTTAAATTGTCTTAATTGTGATAATTACTTTTTAGTTTTATGAATAAATCAAATTAGTACAGGTAATGAAGCCAAGTAATTATTGGTGACTTAATTGGTTTATGACACCTCAATCACTTTTAATTAGATTAAATGATTTGATTATCAGGTGATTGTATAATAATACATTAAATAATGTTATTGGATTAATGATCAGACTGAATGAAAAATTAAGAAATTTTATTCATCAATAACAATCTACAATTATTTAACAATATAACATACAATTCCACATAGCACAGCTAAATAAATAGCACATCATTTAAAATTAACTGAGCACACTTCTTCTTCGCTTCCTCGAATAACATTAAAAGTGGCGGTTACCTGGACTGGTTTGCTCAAAACACTGGTTAACCGATGGATAAAATTGTTAACCAGTGGTACCGTATCCGCTGGATAATTTTACGTTGCTCAACCTTTGGATAGTGCTGTGGATAACTAACCAGTGGGTAAGTAGCTTAACCAAGTGGATAGTATCCCATAATTCCATAGTATTCTTTGTAAAAAAAAAAAAACCTCAGAAATCGTCTGCTCAAAAGAAAAAAGACGGAGGTGAAAATTTTTCCAAAGCTGACTTGGTTTTCTTATGTGAACTTATGGAGAAAAGCAACCATAATTAGGTCAAAACAAACGAATGTCTTAACAAATACAGAGAATGGAAAAGTGTGGAAAGAGATCAGACTCTGTGAATGCAAGGAAAAATGGAGGAAAGCCCGGTCTGTTCTACGGCAAAGTTGAAGCCTGGAGTAAAGGGGGTCCAGCTTTGCCAGCACCAAGTGAACTGACACCAAAAAATCATAGATGCACTAAAGACATATCAGAAGAGGAAAGGAATAGTCTAAATACATTTTCTCTGTACTTTCCATGTGTGCAGTCAATTGCCCCTACAACGTCAGTAAGATGGACAATGTCATAAAACCCTGTTTTAATTATGTTCCTCTGAACATCTGTAGAGGGTCAGGTGATACCTTGTTCAGCTATATCACATAGAGCATTGCTATCCCATTGTATCAGCAATGATTACTCTCATCGGACTCTCTGATGCAAGGTATCTCAGAGAAAGCTTTACTTGTATGTCTGCTGGAGACCTAATAGTTGTTCTGCACAATTGTGGCTCTATAAGATTAGTTTCATATGAATTGAAGATTTTTAATAGACAATCTAAATCTATCCTGGAATTCTCTATCATCAAAATCCAACTCAATATGCCGATACACTCTTTCTTTTTGCTGTCGTCTTGCCATATTTAACCAATGGTTAAATATTTATCCGGCCAAAATTGAGGGTTTAACTTTATCCACTGGATAAGTCATTTTATCCAGTGGATAAAATTTGAGCAACAAAAATTAACCGGTGGTTAAAATGTATCCATTGGATTGAAAGGCAAGCATTCGAACCTATCAATACTATGAATTATTCTCAATTTACAAAAAAATCTGAATTCGAATCCATTCCCTAAATACATAATAACAATGTTCTCTATTATGGATGTTAATCGTGTTCATATCGATGCATACATGTATTGCAATGCAAGCTTTTTTGAAATTCTAAATTGACTTTCTAAAGTTTAATTTTTCCATATTTTGTTATTTCCATATTTCCATATTTTCTGTGCTGCCATTTACTGCAGGAATCACACTGAAGTGCGTGTTGTCTTTAATTTACTTTTCTAGAGCAATCTGCACAATGGTTTGTCCCCATTGTGAGAATAATAATCATGGAATGAAACAATTAATTGTATGATTTGACTAAAAATGCTTGCAATTGTTTTGGGGTTTTCTTTGCAAATTTATGTCAGGTTATCTTTTACCGTCTAGTCACTTCCGGAATTCCGAATAGTCAGGTGTTCCGATAGTAGAAATGTCTTTGACTGAAATTCAGCTTGGCTCATATTTTATACGGGAATTTAGTCCAATTTCAAAATTTCGATGGCTTTTACGCTATATAAGCTGTCGTTAAAGTTGCTAAGTTCAGTGCGGATCCAGAATTTTCAAAAAGGGCCGACGAACTCGATTTTTTTTTATTTTTCAAGTTCTGTCTGTATCTGTGACTATGACTGAGTACGTTGTAGAATCCCTGCTGGGCTTTAATACAACGGGTAGAGAGAGAGCGCTGATTTAGTCGCGCTGACAGCTAAAAATTGCTGTTTTGAAGTCTTCAGTTGTTTTAGACTGCACTATGTTGTCTTCTAGGTTGTTCCAATATATAGCCGTTGTATTAAAGCCCAGCAGGGATACTACAACGTACTCATACAGATACAGATAGCCGTTCTAATAAAGAAAGAGTTTTTATACTGTTCTGACTTGGCTTCTGGTACTTTTACACTTTTGATTCGTGATTGTCTAGTTACAATATTTGTAGAGATGCAGTTGTCAAACTTCTTTGGTCTAATCTGTCTTTTTCCTTCGTTCCTTGTTGTGAAGTCAGAGGAAGGCATTGCCGTATCTGCCCCTCTGCCACCTTGTAGAAAAATATGAGACGTTGTTGTTTCCGTCTTTCTTCCAGTGTGGTAAGGTTTAGTTCTTTTAGCATTTTGGCTATACATCCTTCTTCTCTTGATCTATGACAAACAAACAAAAAAGGTTTTTGGTTAATAAAGGGGGACGGACCCCTTTGACCCACTCCTGGATCCTCCACAGAAGTTCATCTGAATTATTTCATGTAACTAATTAAATAGATTATGGAAGATTTTAAAATATACATATTCGCTAATGGAAGATAAACATATGCATTTCGTTATACAACAAAATCATTTCTGTGCAGCTTAATAGGGGAAATATATTTAATTTATAATTTACATGATCTTACATATAGAAAAAAAATGTGGTATTTGTTTGATTTTTTTTCAAATCCAATGCAGAGTCCTTTCGATGTTTTGTAGACAATTTTGATGTTCTATCTACAAAAGAACAGATGAAAGTCTTGGATAGGCGTTCTTAAGCGGCCCCCAGACCCCTCACCCAATTTTTGTTCGCCTCCCTCTGCTCGGCTATTAACTGTTTTTGCATCATTTAAAAAAGAGTCTAGTTACGGCCATGCCTACCTCTAATTAGGCCTTCATAGAGAACAGACAAAGTATACTTTGAGAAAAATACTTGATGAGTTTATATGGCGGAAAAGTAACAAGTCGACTTCATATGCCAACATGTTCACATGTATTTTAAGAATGCATACTTCAGATTCCATATTAACATGTTCAGCTATATCACACAGAACATTGATATCCCATTGTATCAGCAATGATAACTCTCATCGGACTCTCTGATGCAAGGTATCTCAGAGAAAGCTTTACTTGTATATCTGCTGGAGACCTAATAGTTGGTCTCCACAATTGTGGCTCTATAAGATTAGTTTCATATGAATTGAAGATTTTTAATAGACAATCTAAATCTATCCCGGAATTCTCTATCATCAAAATCCAACTCAATATGCCGATACACTCTTTCTTTTCGCTGTCGTCTTGCCATATTTAACCAATGGTTAAATATTTATCCGGCCAAAATTGAGGAGTTAACTTTATCCACTGGATAAGTCATTTTATCTAGTGGATAAAATTTGGGCAACAAAAATTAACCGGTGGTTAAAATTTATCCATTGGATTGAAAGGCAAGCATTCGAACCCATCAATACTCATGATGAATTATTCTCAAATTTACCAAAAAAATCGGAATTCGAATCCATTCCCTAAATACATAATAACAATGTTCTCTATTATGGATGTTAATCATGTTCATACCGATGCATACATGTATTGCACTGCAAGCTTTTTTGAAATTCTAAATTGACTTTCTAAAGTTGAATTTTTCCATATTTTGTTATATTAAAATATGTACATACCAGTACCACATTTTCTGTGCTGCCATTTACTGCAGGAATCACACTGAAGTGCGTGTTGTCTTGAATTTACTTTTCTGGAGCAATCTGCACAATGGTTTGTCCCCATTGTGAGAATAATAATCATGGAATGAAACAATTAATTGTATGATTTGACTA
This sequence comes from Gigantidas platifrons, assembly GCA_002080005.1. Lineage (NCBI taxonomy): Eukaryota > Metazoa > Mollusca > Bivalvia > Mytilida > Modiolidae > Gigantidas > Gigantidas platifrons. Next base: position 376,431 of record MJUT01012477.1, on the reverse strand, counting down.
AAAATATGCTTGCAATTGTTTTTTTGTTTTTTTTTTGGCAAATTTTTTTTTGCAAATTTATGTGCAAACGAACATATGTTTATAATTAAAACACATTAATATATATAATTATCATATTTATTCAAGAAATTTACATGCTTTATTTCAATAGTCCGTTTTTGTTATGGTCCGTTTTGGTAATGGTCCGTTTTGGTCATGGTCCGTTTTGGTTATGGGATGAAACATCTGGTAGCGCGCACAAGATATCGGGAACCAGTACAGTATATTGGACATTCTCTATCCAGAGTTGTCGTTCCTGCTACGCTACACAACATTCTCTATCCAGAGTTGTCGTTCCTGCTACGCTACACAACATCTCTGTCAACGCTCATTTTACAAGATTTTTGTAAAATTTAGAAACAGAAAATAAAATCTACTTAAAATTGTTTTAATTATTGTAAATATCAATAAAAATGAAAATAAATCACTCATTTCACATCAATTCTCTTTTAAAAATGATTTGTGATCGTTTTTAACTTTTTAATTTTTACCTCCGCAAAATAGTTCTCCAAGAAGTGGGAGGTAAAATCATTTTTAAGAGAAAATTGATTTGAAATGAGTGATTTATTTTCGTCTTTATTGATATTTACAATAATCAAAACAATTTTAAGTACATTTTTTTTACTGTTTCTAAGTTTTACAAGAATCTTGTAAAATGAGCGTTGACAGAGATGTTGTGTAGCGTAGCAGGAACGACAACTCTGGATAGAGAATGTATATTGGGTCGCATGATTTGTTTACCGGACTGCGATAAAACTTCATGAAAAACGAAAGCAATAAATATTTATTTAAATGAATTGAATTTAAAATTTTAATGGTTGTTGCAATTTATTTGTTGCTTTTTTTGTTGGAATTAGTATCTAATTAATTATTACATGTGATGTAGCTGTATTTTATGTCAAATATTGCAGAAAAGGGGTAAATATTATTTGAGTGAAGTATCAATAAAAATTAGAAGTTGTAATGAAACATTTATTTTTTTCAAGTATGACTTAAATAGTAAAATATATTTTAAAACATATTTGTACCTTTGAAAAAAAAACACGAATCATAAGAATTTCATTACAAAATGAATAGTAAAAAACGTAAGCTTACTTTCTAAGACATGCTTGTTTATTATTTCATGTACAAAAAAATGTAGTTTAAAAAATAATAAGTTTTATGGATGTTGAAATATAAATGTATTGATAGAAATATCACTTATTCATGTTTGTATCTTTGTTTTTTTTTATTAGAATAAAAATGATATTTTTTTTATATATTAGTTCTCCATTCTCTAATCAAGGTTTACCTGAAGTTAATGAGTTTTTGTTTATACGCCCTAAGCCCCAATGTTTGCACATTTTTTATACAATAGCTACAGCTATTCCCACTTCCCACTACTGATACACCATGCCCAGAAGCTGAACACTTTGTTACCGCTGCCGGTGTCACTCCAAAACCAACCAATTCAAATTCTGTATTACCTAACACAGCTTCAAATGACATCCAACAACATGTAAATAGTGCAAATAGTGGTGATGTTGATATTCACAATCTGACTGTCATGCACTCTGATTCGGACAGTTGTGCTTCAGAGGTCATGGTACCAGATGCAAGGGTGTTCAGTTCAATGAAAAATGAAGAAAAATACCAATGGCTAGCCTATATGACAATGTGTTACACCAAGGGTATTTATGTAAGTTTTGTGAACTGTTTTTAGGTCATTCTTCCTCATCACAAGATTTGTTACTGTTGGCATTAACACTGGTACAGTATGATTGCTATTCTATTACTGGACCTTCAAACTAATAAATGTAATTGTTGTTCCCATCTTTTCCCAATTCTCAAGTTACGCGCTAATTTCCCAATAATAAGGGACCCGGAACCCAGATACAAATGAGTAGGAAAATCACTGACTTGTAAGAAGCAAGTCGGATTTAAAGCACTTTGTAATAAGCAAGTCGGATTTAAAGCACTTTGTAATAGGCAAGTCGGATTTAAAGCACTTGTAATAAACAAGTCATTTATTAGTTTGCTGATTGGTTGCGTCCGTCGTCCTACGCCCCACACAGACAAAGGGAGTTTGAGTATAACTGATAATATAATTACTTTTAATGGTATATCTGTATTAAACTTAAGGGATATTCTCTTAAATAACCAAAGTATCATTTGTCGTAAAGTTTTATTTTCAATGTATTATGTAATCTTCAGGTGAGCGACTGGAGATATTAAATTTACTATTAAGTTAAAATCATCTATTGTATATTAAGAAGTTTTTGTTGTGAATTCTTTGAGATTTTACCACGGATAGGAAATAATATGCACCCCCCTTTTTTTTACCTCACCTGACCCAAAGGGTGATGTGAGCTTTTGTCATCACTTTGCGTCCTTCGTCCGTCTGTCCACTATTACTAAAAAATGTTCTCTGAAGCCACTTCCCACTTAAGACCAAACTTTGGTGAAATGGTCTGTGGGTGATCCCCTTCCAAAATTGTGTCCGGCAGTCCCGATCTCCAACCAACATGGTCGCTGTTAGTAAAAATAAAAAAGGGGGTGAAGTTTTAAAAATCTTCATCTCTGAAACCACTGGGCCAGTTGGAACTAAACTGCTTAAATAGTCCTTAAATGACACCCTTTCAAAAGTGTGTCTGACAATCTAGACACCCAACCAATATGGCCACTGTTGCTAAAAATAGAAAAGAGGGGATGAAATCTTATTTGTTTTCCTCTGAAACTACTGGGCCAATTGGATTCAAGTTTTGTTATAATAATCCGTTGGTAATCGATCCCCTTTGAAAATGTTGTCTGGCAGTCCTGTCCTAGGAACAAGATGAACGCTGTTACTAAATTTAACGATTCTTGCACATTAAGTAGGATGCAAGGTTGTACATGTCTTATCAAAATCTATAAAACCAATATGATTAGGTTATTTCAGTGAAATACTGTTCATAGAAGAATATAATATTTGTGCTCCGTCGTGCATCTTTTTTTTTAAAGATAGTACTTGTTATCAGTCAAAATGAGCTAAAAACAGGAGCTTACTAGTAAATATTCCCCTCACCCTTAAAATCTTGATTGAACACTAATTGTGTGTCATATTCAAGGTTAACGAATCTATATATAATAGTTTCTGTATTTGTATAATACTGGAAATTTCTCCCAGATTTGAGTATAAACTTATCTAGATACGATAACGTAACCCTCAGTCCGCTTGTGCTCCCGTGAGCACAAGCGGACTGAGGGTTACGTTATCGTATCTAAAACTTATCCAGGTCAATCAAACCAATACAGGATCAGATGAACATCTAGTTTTATGATTTATATACTAATTAGTTTATTCACATACTCTTCTGTTCCAGGTTTTAATATTTAAATCACTCCCATCAGTTTTATTTTCTTCAATTCAATTTAAATAAGGCCGCTACTTGACAGATGACTTTAAAAAGGTCTCGAGGTGAATAAAGTTTTATTTATCCCAGAGCATGATATAGCAGTTTTTAGCATTTTTTTCAGCTGACATGGAATTTGACAGAAGTTTTTTTTCTCACTTATGAAAGTAATTTAAGCGGTAACGTCGTGTTGCGATAACAAAACAAAACATTTTTTTTAAGACACGGAAACCTTTCGAAACTCTCCGGAAAAGTTATGTCGCGACGACAGAACCGCGGGAACCATTCGAGACTCTCAGGTTTACTGTTCGGTATGTTGTTGCCAGTTATTACTGAACCGTAACTGTTAATATCTGGGACAATGTCACACTCTCAAGATTCTTATGTTTTTTGTCTGTTGCAATAATTCCTGGCATTTTATTAGCAAATATGGAAGCTTTCTGCAACGGGACACCTTTATGGGTAATTTTGCATACGCCTTAGACACAATATAATGAATGCAAGTCAAATCGCCCCACTGCAAAATCGCCCCCGTCAATATCGCCCCCCACATTTATCAAAATCGCCCCCATTAATTCATGTAATGAAGAAATTAATTTTATTATAAAATCGAGATGTGTACAATAATTTTGCCCTCTGATGTTTTTGTATATATGTTTTCATTATTGTTTGTAAATCAGTTTGATAATCTTAATAAATATCTTTCATATTTTGTGTATCTTTATGGCGTCTTAATTGAAATATTAATCTCATCGGTGATGTGATGGTTAGCGTGGTAGATCGTTGGTGTAATGGTTAGCGTAATCGCCTCGGGTGTGGTTGATCGGTGGTGTAATGGTTAGCGTGCTCCCCTCGAGTGTGGTAGATCGTGGGTTTGAACCCCGGTCGGGTAAAACCAAAGACTATAAAATTGGTATTTGTTGCTTCTCCGCTAAGCAAGCAGTAGTATTAAGGAGAAGGATAATATGTCTGTGTGGGTCGATATGTCTATCCGTGAATGATGTTATTTGTAATTGCAAATATTTCTACAAAATGTGTTTCAATATTCAGTGTAATGTTCGATGTTGCCATTTCTCACAACCATCGCATTGGATTGCTTCTTGCCTGTGTCTAACAACCTGCTTCCACTCTATGCAATCACTGGCCATTGTGTTTAATGCCAGCCATGATGGTAGCAGGTTTAAATAATTTCATGGACACAAATAATTACCCTCACTTAACCAACAAAATTAAACAATAACGTTTCCGATTAATGTACTGTAAGTTTTATTATCTATATATAGATACTGTAATTATATTATCTCAATTATTTCTTATCAGAATGTCGTTGTCAAAACTAATAATAATAATAACTATTATTTATTTATTTTTAAATGTTGGGGCGATTTTGGTTAATATGGGGGCGATTTTGATCAATGTGGGGGCGATATTGACGGGGGCGATTTGACCAGGTACCAATATAATGACGTTTTGTGTGTCACATTTAGTAAAAAAATAATGTTATCAAAATATTCTTTACCTGTTTTTTTCTGATAGCAAAGACATTTTGTGAAACGAAACTAACAATTTCGGTCTTTACTATTTGTTTAGTTTTTTTATATATGGGTTTGAAAATAAAAAAGTCAGAAAAATTGAGAAATCACCTGGGATTAGTAAAACTTCTTTTTTGGCAATATAACACTTGCTGATCACTCTTTATTAATCAATATTTTATAGTAGACATAAATAGAAGAAGAAATTGTTCAGTTAAGTCCATTTATAAAGAAATGCTGAAAAAAAATGTTTAAAAAATCCATAATTTTTCAAATTTCACATACTTTCAAATAACTTTAGAAACTGAAAACAGACCTATCAAAACCCAAAGTAACTTAAATTTGAAGATCTGACATGACCAAAAGTAACTTAAAAAAAATCACAACAGCTGCATATACGTTTTTTATTTACACCATATGGCATATTAAATTTTTGGCAAAAGTGTCTACGGATGGGACAAAATCAACTACCTTAAAGATCTGATTGGAGGTGCAGTTGAACAATCAATGAAAACCCTATTTTTGTGATAAAAATGAAGTAAAAGACAAAACTGCCTCACTTCCAAACCTTTGTATTGTTAATAATGTTCTCGAATTTGTGTCTTTTAACACCACTACAAAGGCATAAGAGAGAGTATTAAGATATATATTTATAGTGATGACTTGAATTTTGTTGAAGTAGTTGAAGTATGAAGTTATTTCTCCTTGAATAAAACTATCTTTCAGTATTTCTGTATTCCTATATGAATAAGGGTGTATATATAAGTGCAATTAGTTGTGTTTCTGGCAACTATAAGGTGTCTACGGATGGGACAGAAGCATAGAGTCTAAGCTGACTAGATTTCCAAACAAAGCATCAATCTTTCATATGTAATTCTATCAATATTCATATCAAAAGCTAGACTCCTGTTTGATAACACATAAAAAACAAGCAACTTTAACACAGCATTTCAACAAAGTAACATAAAATTTATTGTACGTTTCTTATTGGTCTTTGAGTTTTTCCTTTTGGGCACAACAGGTTTACTTTTGTTTTCTTCTGCTTTCTTAGCTCTTTGTTTTCACTATCGCTCACACTCTTTCTTCCTGTGTTTGTCTGTTGCTCTTTTATCACCCTTTCTCTTCTGACAAGCTAACTGTCTGTTTTTCCTATTTCTTTCTGCATCTCTTTGTTTCAGCTCATCATATTTATCTCCCCGCTCGTCTTTCACTTTTGCACGGTAACGCTGCATTCTTAGGGTTTTCAGACTTATTCCTGTTGTCTGTTCATTTCCTTCCTTTTCCTTTTCTGTTTTTCTTCTTTTAGTGTTCTCATCACCCTGTATATCCTATCCTCTATGTTCTTCCTTTTTAGCTCACCTGACCCAAAGGGTCATGTGAGCTATTGCCATCACTTGGCGTTCGTCGTCCGTCCGTAAACATTTAAATCTTCTTCTAGAGAACCACTGAAGCAAATGGGACCAAACGTGACAGGAATGTTTATTTGCATGGTCTAACCAAGTGTTTTTAGATCGGTTATCCAACATGGCTGCCAGAGGCCATAAAAGCCTCTGATTGGCTGAAATTTTTAATGATCTTCTTCTCCTATACTACATGGAGGATGAAATTGAAAATTGTCATGAATGATCATTGCAAGCTGCTAATGTGTTGTTACTTTTTGGACCGATTGAAAATCCAAGATGGCGACCAGCGGGGGACATAATTTAACATTGCGACCCTATTGGAAGTATGTAAAACAAATTTCTTCTCAAGAACCACTGGATGGATTGGAACCATACATGGCAGAAATGTTCCTTGCAAGGTCCTTATCAAGTGTTGTTACTTTTTGTTCCGATCGGTCATCCAACATGACTGCCAGTGGCCATAAAAGCCTCTGATTGGTCGAAATTTCAATCGTCTTTTAGACAATCACTGAAGCAAATAGGACCAAACTTGGCAGGAATGTTCCGTTGCATGATCTGTCCAAGTGGTGTTATTTTTGTTCCGATCAGCCATCCAGTCCATTTATACCTATTATGCAAATTAGGCATATTTTGATAAAAGATCACATTAAAATCTTTTCCTTTGAAACCTGCTGAACCAAATTAAACCAAGCGTGGCAGGGATGGTTCCTGGGTGGGTCCCTTTCAAAATTGTGTCCTTTACTAAAATAGAAATTTCTTTAATTGTCCATTGCTGCTTTTGTACAAGTCAAAATGAGCTCAAATTGTAAATTAAAAACCAGGTGAGCGATTACAGGCTCCTGGGAGCCTCTAGTTCTTAGTTTCATCTTGTCTGTTTTACTTCATAGCACATTCAGCTGAAACACCAATTGTTCATATTTTTGGAAAATGTCCCATCCGTAGACACATAAATCTGTTTAAAGCATTGCCCTCATTGTTAATTAATATGTTTGTTATGAATTCCAAAATTATTTTATCATTTTGTGGCATTAATTGGACAACCAAAAATCAAATATCTCCTTATAATTAGGCTACTAGTATTTAAAAAATATAAAAATGAAATCAAAACAAAATTGGACATTTTTATGACAAAAAAAGCTTTTTCTAAAAAAAAAAAAAAATCACAATCCCAAAAAAATATGTTATCTTTAATGTCAAATTGATGCACAATTAAGTCACAAATGCAAAATTTGCAGTATATTAATTGAAAATCTGAACCAATGGGTGCTTTACATATGTGTCTACGGATGGGACTTTGCCACATTTTGTGACATAATTTTTGTTTTGTTTTGGAGGAAATAAAAACCATCTATTATATACATGCACCAACTAACTTACTACAACCTCATGTAGTTATTAAATCTGCTAACAGGGAGAATATAAAAAAAAACATGTGTCTACGGATGGGACAGAAAAAACCTGAAATTGGGTACTTAACTTGTACACAATATTAAACCTGTTTTGAACATCCTATCAAACTAAATTCTTTTGTTTTAGTTTGTAGTGTGTTTAAAATGTTCATCAAGCACATATTACTGTTTTAATCTTATATTAAAAGGAAAGATTATGACTGCTATGTTTACAGTTATAAAAAACTGTAAAATGTGTAACGAGGTCTTTAAACCATACTTCCTGTAATTTTCATGCGATTTTCACGAAATAACCTGTGATAAAAAGCTAAGTAAATTTTCACATTAAATGATATGTACTAATCTATATATCAATATGCAGTAAATATTTATTTCATATGGAAAAAGGCTGATTTTTCAAATGACACAGCGTAACGACCAATTTTGGTCATTTTTTGGCATATAAATGCAAATATTAAAAAAATATATGGTCAAACACCACCACAAAACTATATCATCTTTGAAGTATGATGTATATCCTTCCTTCTGAAGTAGAAAGTGAAATATGTTATGTATATTTCATAAAAATACAAGCATGTAACAAAGTATGATTGGAAAATGTCATTATATTGTGTCCAAGGCGATAGTTTATAACTTGTCTTAATTTCAATGCCAATGGAGGTCGAGGGAGATTTTCGTGTTGTTGATATAATATAGCTGCGGAACCGTAGTTCTTATGGTTCTTTGCCAGTTTTCTGATATTTGCGGACCTATGCCGTGGTCCGCAAAATATCAGAAAACTGACAAAGGACCATAAGAACTACGGTTCCGCAGCTAGATATAACATAACTGTTTTGACGTGGGGTATTTTTTGTTCTTCATTTTATCACGACACGACTTCTTTATGCATTAGACATGTCAGAGTGTAGTGTCACACATGGACGAATATTTACTTGTGACAGCCCTAAAAATGAATTTCAAAAACGTTGCAACATGACCAGCACTTGATGCAATATTAAACATCAGCATGATTAGCATGTTCGGAAAATAATTTTGCACACAATGCATGGAAGGCTACTGATGTTTACAATGTATAGGAAAACAAGACGAGATGTTTGATAATAGATGTATTGCCATTAATCATATACATGTACAGTAAAACTTGTCTAAACTGAACCCCTATGGGACTGAATAATTTGTTCAGTTTCAGTCTTCGAAATTAGACTTTCGAATTTACTGGCCTGAAAACTTCAAAATTAGAATATGTATATAGATTCTATTGAAAAAATTTGGCAAAAGTCACTGGTCCGAATCAATTTTCACTGGCCGTGGGCCACCAGACCACTGCTAAAGTCGATGACTGCAGTTTAGACAGGTACATGTATTCGGTTTACACCGTTTCAAATTACATAGACATTTAGTAGATGGGATTATAAAGTCTGTCTGGTTTAGGCAGGTTTTCGGTTTACTCAGGGTTCGGTTTAGACCGGTTTCACTGTATTAGATTTAATAAAAGCGTAAATATCAAATTTAGTGTGCATGGCACATTTCTGGAATAAGGTATGCTCAAAACAAAAGTATTTGAAAGCCGAATAATTGAAAAGTCTTTTGATAAAATACCAAAGGGCCTAAACAGGATAGCCAAAATCAGCTATGGTTACCTACATAATGTGGGAGGAGAACTTAAGTTGTTATAATAATAACATGATTTAGTATTTAAGTATGCATTATTATTATTTTGTTATATATTTGTAGGATTTAAACTTGACTTGGTATGGGGACTGGCCACAGTTTACTCCATGTTTCCAGAAAACTATATTGATTTGGGTGGCAAGTGGATGGTTCTGGCTCTCGTCACCATTTTATATTGGATATCTGGTATCTCGACCAACATTGAAGGGAGCTTGGTCATGGGTCACATATTTAAAAATGGTTTGTATGACATTTTATATGAGATAAATTGAACTGGCATATATCTTACTTTAGTGATTTTATTTGAGCAACAACTGTTACCGGTACATTTAATAATATTGACTGTCAAGGAATTATGACAAATTTAGAGACAGCATGGGCGGTTTAATGGGTAAAGTGTGTCAAATCAAAGACTGTAGAATTGATATTTGCTGCTACTCTGCTACTCTGCTAAGTACGCTGCAGGACTAAGGAGTAAGAGCAAAGAGCTTTAGAATCAGGATAATGTGTGGAGCGACACGTCTCTCCACAGACTCTTCAACCTCAGACAATATAGCAGAACTGGTTGATATCCTTTTTCTCATGGACATTATTGGATAGTATTATATGATAAAACTTTCTCCAGTCAACCTGTTTCTACTGGTGGTCTTTAGATAGTATTATATGATAAAACTTTCTCCAGTCAACCTGTTTCTACTGGTGGTCTTTTATAGTTTAAGCTTCTTTTATTTGCAAAAATATATAAATTGGATAAGACACAAGTTATACCAACTCACAAGGTCTTCATCTTAGAATAATAAACACAGAGGTCTTCGTGGTCATGATCGTATGGTACTTGGACTTGCAACTACCTTATGCAATCAGTGCCTATCACCACCAACTCTGTGAGTTCAAACCCTGCTCAGGTGAGGTGTACTCGATACAACATTATGTGATAAAGTTTGTCAGTGACTAGCAGCAGGTCGGTGGTTTTCTCCAGTTTCCTCCATCAATAACACTGACCGCCACAATATAGCTGAAAGATTGTTGAAAGTGGCATTAAACACCATAACCCTTACCCTAAAAGGCATATATCACTTGCCACATTATTGTTGTCATTAAACACCATAACCCTAAACCTAATCCTAATTGTGGTCCTTTGGGTTCAACTAGGTCAGAGGTCAAGATAATGTTGTTTTTCTTTACAGATTACTGCCGTCTTAATGCTTGCATTAGTTATAATAGATATTGTTACTGCTGTAGATGACTTGAAAGCAGAAAATAGTTATTGGAGGGCCAGATTAGTTGGACCAGTTATTGAAGGGGCCACAGTGGTAGGTATTCTGTAATGATCACCTTATTGGAGGGCCAGCTTAGTTGGACCAGTTATTGAAGGGACCACATTGGTAGGTAGTCTGTATTGATCAACTTTTTGGAGGGCCAGCTTAGTTGGACCAGTTATTGAAAGGGCCTCAAAGGTAGGTATTCTGTATTGATCAACTTATTAGAGGACCAGCTTAGTTGGACTAGTTATTGAAGGGGCCACATTGGTAGTTTGATTTACAACTACCTGTGCAATTAGTGCCTATCACCACTCAAGTTTTGTGAGTTCGAACCCCGTTCATGGCAAGGTGTACTCGATAAAACATTATGTGATAAAGTTTGTCAGTGACTTGCAGCAGGTTCTGGTTTCCCAACACCAATAAAACTGACCGCCATGATATATCATAAATATTGTTGAAAGTGGTGTTAAACACCATAAAACCTAACCAAAACTATATTGATTTAGGTATTATAGGAGGCCAAGCAAAAGTTAATAACGGTTGAACAAGTAGAAGAGGCTTTTTTTGGTAGGTAAATTGTGTTGTGACCCAGCAGTAAGGCCAATTATCAAATGTCTATATATTGGGAAGGAGATTTTGAGGGCAAATGTTAATACAGGTTCAAATGTGTTTTTTTTTCTCAAACTGTCAGAGGCATCTTGAAAAATACATTATTCTAACCTTTTATGCATTGAATCATCTTCACAAACATGAAAAATCAGTAAAATTATAGCATGATTATTAAAATTTTATTAATAAGTATATAGGTGGCATTTTTATTGGGTCACCCTGTAGTACATGTACCAGTAATTGAAGAGGTTTTAATTGGTAGGTAAATTCTGTAAATACCAAACAGTAGGGTCATCTATCAAAGGCCTATAACCGCATCGATGGTGTAATGGTTAGTGTGCTCGCCTCAAGTGCAGTAGATCGTGGGTTCGAGCCCCTGATCGGGTCAAACCAAAGACTATGAAATTGGTATTTGTTGCTTCTCCACTAAACAAGCAGCATTAAGGAGAAAAAACAAAGATTAGGCTCGAAATCAATATTATGTGTCTGAGTGGAGCGACATGTCTATCAGTGAGCTAGCACTATAAAAATCCAACTAAGCATGTTGGTCTAGCACAAAGGGGACCTTATCATTATCTCATTGAAATGTTACTTGTTCTCGGCATGATATAGCTGAAAAATTGCAGAGTTGGCGTTAAACAAAAATCACTCACTCACTCAAAGCCCTACATAGGTACTTATTAGGAGGGAAGCAAAGGTAAAATTGGTATAAATGTAATGAAAACATGTTTCTATGGTGTTTAGCTATACCTGTTTGATTTATACATGTAGATTTTTATATTATATATTTTCCAGTTACTGGTATTGTTATACATTACTCTAGAGAGATACAAAGGGTTTGTGACATCAGGTGTGCTGTTTATGTACTGGACAGTTGCCATAGTAACATATATCATACCATTTTACTCAAAGATCCTTCAAAGGGTAAATATAAAAATAGATTCCTTGTATTTGTTTGTATTAATGTTATTTTTGATGATTCCTGTGGAAGAAAAACTAAAATTACAAATCTGACAATTACAAAAATTGGTGTAAAACAAAGAGGTTATGTTCACAATATAGCATTCAAGATGAGTATGCTTACTATTACACCAGAGATGCAGGTACAAGCTTAAAGTGCACAACAAAACAATAGATCAAAAGCTGAGACAGCATTTGCTCCCCTCAAAAACACTATTTAGAACACTGGTGCTCCAGAAGGTTTGGCTACTATTGATCCTCTAATGACACCTATCATCTAATGTAAGATGACACGAACATCATTTTTACACAGAAATCATGATGAACTCGACACAACCTAAATAAACACATCAAGCATCTCCCTTTACTAGCAAGTATTAAAATAAATTAATACAACAAAAATGAAGGTGAGTGGTGTAATATACAGAGATGAAAGTTTTTCTCTGATCAGCAGATTTCCTCTTTTCTTAGCAAAAAAAAAGGTTTGTTTATGGTGTTGAATGCCACTTTCAACAATATTTCAGTTATATTGTGACGATTAGTTTTATTGGTGGAAGAAACCGGAGTACCCAGAAACCACAGACTTGTCGCAAGTCACTGACAAATTTTATCACATAATGCTGTATCGAGGTCACCTCGCCATGAACGGGGTTCGAACTCACAACTTTTGTGGCACCATATTGAAAAATACATGTTAATTACTTATTAGGCCAAAAAAAAATAGCTGTGTATCCGCTAACATTTTTGAAAAAAAAGTAGGGTACCAGTAGTTACATAGGCAAACTTTTTTCATCTAGTTTACACAGGACAAGGATCAGACTTTAAAACTGCTTGTTCATAAATGGCAAAAAAAACTTTAAGGAATGCAGTAAAAACTAGGGTCTGTAAAAGGTTTAGCAGAGAACCAGGTATTTTATTTGCCTTATGCTTCCTGAAATGTGGCCATAAATGGTGGCAAAAGTGACTTGCCAAGAAGGGATTTGTGTTGTGGTTATATATATTTACAACCATTACTGTTTTATTCCAGTTTTTTTTATACGGTAGGTGATAGAAATTCTAAAATAAGTCAACTTGTTTTTTTGTAAATTTGTCTTATTATTTTATAGGTGTATGAGACAAACCTGCTCGACTTTGTGACGTTGTACATATATTTTGGTTTGCTAATCATTCAATGGATTTTACACTGTATAGCAGAGGATCTCCCGAATTCCCAGGTAAATTTCTGCACCACACGTTCCAAAGTTAAACTTCCACACTGTGTAACAGAGAATTTCCCACATTCCCATGTAAATTTCTGCATCACACATTCCAAGGTTAAACTTCCACACTGTATAACAGAGAATTTCCTACATTTCCAGGTAGATTTTTGCACTACACATTCCAAGGTTAAACTTCCACACTGTATAACAGAGAATTTCTGGCATTCTAAAGTAAATTTATACACAATTTACCAGAGAATTTGTGGCATTCCAAGGTAAATTTGTACACAATATCAGTGATTAGGATTACAATTTTAATAATGAGACATTTTCTATTGACATTCAGAATTTCAATGGGCCATTCTTTAACATTCTTTGTAAATATTTCTGATTTCAATGGGACATTTTCAGATGGAATGTGATAAATGGCTCATGACCCCCTCTAATCCCAATCACTGCAATATACCAGAAAATTTGTGGCATTCCATGCTAAATTTGTACACAATTTACCAGAGAATTTGTGGCATTCCAAGGTAAATTTGTACACAATATACCAGAGAATTTGTTGCATTCCAAGGTAAATTTGTACAAAATATACCAGAGAATTTCTGGCATGCCAAGGTAAATTTGTACACAATATACCAGAGAATTTGTGGCATTCCAAGGTAAATTTGTACACAATATAACAGAGAATTTGTGGCATTCCAAGGTAAATTTGTACACTATATACCAGAGAATTTGTGGCATTCCAAGGTAAATGTGTACACTATATACCAGAGAATTTCTGGCATTCCAAGGTAAATGTGTACACAATATACCGGAGAATTTCTGGCATTCCAAGGTAAATGTGTACACTATATACCAGTGAATTTCTGGCATTCCAAGGTAAATTTGTACACAATATACCAGAGAATTTGTGGCATTCCAAGGTAAATTTGTATGCAATATACCAGAGAATTTGTGGTATTCCAAGGTAAATGTGTACACATGTACAATATAGATGAGAATTTATCATATTGCTTGTGTACATGTATTATCAAAATTTGTGATGACTATGACATAGTTTTGTACATGTCATAATTAGTTATGGAATTGTAATTTTCATAGAAATGAGCTTCATTTATTTGATAGCTCTGTATAAAGTTTGTCAGTGACTTGCGACAAGTCAGTGATTTCCTCCACCAATAAAACTGACTGCCACAATATAACTGAAATATTGTTGAAAGTGGCATTAAACACCATCAAACAAACAAACATTCTGTATAAATTACCAAATAAAACTATTCTTATGGTATTTTAATGGATTTGTTTTCATTACAGGATGTTTGTCCAGAACAAAGGGCTTCATTTTTATCTAGAATCACGTACAACTGGATAACAAGGTATGTTGTGTCTAGTTAATATTAGGTAATCTTTGAGTTTTTAACACCCATTGTAATTGATGTTCTTTCTCAATCTCTCAGGGGGCTGTCGTGGCTGTGATCGTATGGTAGTTGGATTCACCACTACCCATGCAATCAGTGCCTAACACCACTAAAGTTTGGAATTCTAACCCTTTTCATGGTGAGGTGTTCTCGATACAACATTATGTGATAAAGTTTGTCAGTGACTTACGACAGGTCGGTGGTTTTCCCTGTGTACTCTGGTCTCCTCCACCAATAAAACTGACCGCCACGATATAACTGAAATATTGTTGAAAGTGGCATTAAACACCATAAAGGCAAACCAAACCAACCATTTTAGTGTACATGTATAAAGATTTTGAAAAATTCTGCTTATTTAAATGACATGCTTATATCAAGTCTATCTGTGATGTTTATCAAAAAAGTATCATTGTCGTGTTGATGTTATTTAGTGTATATTCATTCCATCTTTCCTTTCCCAGATGCAAAGTTATCAACAAGAAAAAAAATATGAGTAAAGTAATCTAACAAATACCATGAACATCACATGATAGGTTTTACAAATACAGACAAAAAACAACCTTCTGATAAATGGTAAAAAAAGTAGACAGTTCTATGTACATTACACCTCTTTCTATTGTGGTGGAGTACATTTAGTCACGTGTAGCAATCTTGTCTAATTTCATGTACTCTGATTTGCTCCACCAATGATAATGATCATCACTAAATAAATAAAATATCGCTGAAAGTGGAGTTAAACCCATAATCCTAGCTACATGTAAATTTGTTGAAAGATCCATCTGTTTTGTGTACGTTTTTCCCATGTTCTCTTGCTTTGGTGGAAAGTATGTTTATCGGCAAATTTGACATTTTCCCTTTGATGTGTGCCGCTGATAAAGTCTGGATATCCACAAAAATATTAAGTTTGTTCGTAACTCGCATGCACAAGTTTATTGGTCAATTTGACGTAAAGCACATTATGACATCCACGATAAAAACAATAACGTCAGTTCTGAAGGCCTTGACAGACATTATCATAAATATCACCTTGACCTTCAATGTTCTGAAGGCCTTGACAGACATTATCATAAATATCACCTTGACCTTCAAAGTTGACATTATTCTATATTTAATAGATAGCACTTAAAGAAATATAGTTTATGTATTAAAATTCTGTTTTGTTTCAGTCTGTTGATAAAAGGATACAAAAAACCACTAGTAGAAGATGATATGTTTAACTTGAATCAAAGAGACTTATGTAAACATGCATACAGAAGATTTCTTAAGAACTGGAACAAGGAAGTTTTATTGAAAAGGTTTGATGATTCTTTATTTTTCATGTTTTTATGATCAGTTTTATTGGCTGACCTTGACCAATTGATACATGTTAGCTATTCTCATCTGTAATTTTTTCACATTTTTAAATGTTTTGTCACAAACCAACAGACTAAATGGAACCAAACTTGGCAGAAGTGCTACATTTGTGATCTTAACATTTTTTATGTGATTTATGTTCCATTTTTAGCCATATATAACATTTTTGTTTTATTTGTCAATCATGAATTCAATATGGCTACCATTGCAAAAACAAATTGTTGTAAATTCTAACCATGTTCACGGCGAGGTGTACTCGATGCAACATTATGTGATAAAGTTTGTCAGTGACTTGCGACAGGTCAATGATTTTCTTCGGGTACTCTGGTTTCCTCCACCAATAAAACTGACCACCACGATATAACTGAAATATTGTTGAAAGTGGTGTTAAACACCATAACCCTTACCCTTACCCATAATAATTAATTGCTAATATGATAATAGGTGTTACCTAACTTGGGACGAAGTCCAATATTTTTTTTTAACTATTAACGCAGATATTTGGACCTATAATTTTTTTTCAAAGTAGACCGGGGGCGGATCCAGACTTTCTCAAAAGAGGGGGAAAATAAGTGGACTCAAACCCAAATTTTCCGTTGTTTTTAAAGGTTTTTCGCCAAAACGGGGACCTGCCCCCTCATGTAGACTGTGCACTCAGTCCGGTGTGGTATAATCCGGTACTCGACATCTCAATTTCATAGAAAATATTATTTCGGACAGGAGGAAGAAATGAAACTCTGTATAATGATATTGTCAGTCCCATGGTATATGTTTAATGGGCTAGAATACACTGCGATTTTGAGTCATTTTTTAACATTCATAACCAGAAGTAGTTCCAGATTACTGCGCTTCCTTACGGAGTTGAATTTCACCAGTAACCCTGTATTGGTTTCCGGTGCGTCATTTCCAGTGCAAAGAATTTTATCCATTAGTGCTATGGATCTTGAATCAAAATATTGCTATTTCTACAATAGTTGGGACTTCGTCCCATATCAATAGAATCAGAATGTCAACTTAAACCTGCAAAACGATGAAGTTTTTGAAATGATTTGAGAACTGTTTTTATTTTATAATAATCAATCATATTAGCTGTATATCGTGTCATATAAACTTAAGAAAATGTTCTAATAATAGGAAAACAAATAATACCACACTGTCTGAACAGATCAAGCTCTAATAAAACAAATTGTAGAAACATACACAAGATTGATACCCCTAATACAGTACAGTCAGGGACATACCATGATAAATCACTGTGATAGACGTATCACTCTTCTTAGTGATACTGATATATATTTTGCCCTGTTTAATCTATTTACGTACTTTCTTGTGCATTTTTGGGTGATGGCAAGTAACACTCTAAATACAAAAGAAATTTTGAAGATATATTGAACAGAACAAAAGATATATCAGTATCACTACTATGAGTGATTCATCTATCACAGTGATTTATCATGGTATGTCCCTGACTGTACTGTACAGTACGGTCAGAGACATGCCGTGATAAATCACTGTGATAGACATAAAATTAATCCTTCAGTGGGAATTTCACCGACATTTTCCCACTGTGATAGACCTTAATTCACCGGCAAAATTAGTGAAAAGGATTAACTTTTATTGCCCCCATCTTCAAAATCTTACCTGTTTCTCCACAGGACATGTGAATGAAGTCGTAAATCTGGTCACAGTTGAGTGATTATCTAGAAGTTTTATCTTTCGTACATGTTGTTTTAATGGACATAATATTTATTAATCAGAACAAATTTTTTATTCAATCTTGTAAAATAAAAGCAGACAGTTGTAAATAAATAGGCCTATTCCCGTTGTTTTTTTTTTAAATAGTTTCCATTTCTCCATTTGTACGATACAATCTTTTTACAACTAGATGTGCAGGTGAGAAAAGTCTGAAAATTTTGATTGTGTATTGATTTTCATACCGGAAGTTAAATTGTCACATCTAAATTTAGAATACTGATATACACATGTATATTCAATACAATTCTTCCCTTTTTTTCATGTGTGGGCCGTTTCCATAATTATTAGAAATGAATATCCATATTTGTACAATTATTTGTAACTATATAATACTATTTAGATTCGGAACGGATGTAATAAAAATAAGGGCAAACGCTAGTATTTATTTCTTTTGGCTCTCTTTCCTTTGCATTTTTAAAATGCATGAATTGTTTTTTTGAGGGTATGGGCATATGGACTTTTCCTTATGTCATATAAAAAAAATCAAAAAAATTACTCCTCTACTAGACTAATCCAAATTAGTTTAGTAGAGGTGTACCGGGTATATGGAGAGGCTGGTGGTGCTCTTGTCCTGTTTGTTTGTATTTTATCTCTATATAACTGAATTAAAAAAAGAAGAAATAAAATTGTAATTCATTTAATTGAATTAACAAATAGAAAAAGGTATTATCGTTATGATATACGGGTATAATTATTTATCATATTTTAACTTATTTGAGTCTGGTACACCACATTGCATTTTTTTTTTTAAATGAATTTTGGCATGGTATCTTATTTAGTGTACACACATAGAAAACACTGATTTCTGAGCTATCAATGTATTAATCCTAAACTGTCAACTACAAAAAAGCATGCTGCTCAGGTGAACATTCCCACGCACCTAGCTAATGTTACTAAAAATAGAAACATGTCAGACAGCATCAATCAAAAGATGACAGTGTGGGTTTGTCTCCTCTTATCTAAATAACAATGTTACAGTTAAAGTTACATTTCAACATGTTGGTAGGTCTATCTTTAGAGATCATAATTAAAGTCATAATGAGACCGGAAGTAGACCTGTGGTATGAAGAAATAGAATCGTTTTTTATTATGACAAATTATCTTTTATTTATTTTTATTTCCTTTAAAAAACATAGTAAATATAATCTTCTAACGGAAACCTGAAAAAAGAAAATATATATTCAAAATTAACCTTGAATTGGAATTAATATACTAAATATTAAGTCACAGCTTTTAATAAAAACGAAAAACGTCATGTTCAGTTTACCTGTAATCTACTAACATCTGGTCTTACCTGTAATTAGTGGAGCATGTACCTACCCAAGTTTTATGGCTTCCCCAATAAACATTTGATCACTAGAATCACTGTGATGAAAATTAAAAAGGATTAAAAGTTAATCCTTTTCACTATCACCGACAATATGTCTATCACAGTGATTTATCACGGTATGTCTCTGACCGTACTGTATGTACACATAGACTTAACTGTTCTCTTTCCTTGCTTGGTACAGTCACTTCAATAAAAAGTGATGGGTAAGAAAAAAAGGAATTTGTTTGAGTGAATAAAAAGATGAGAAAGTTTAATATTCTGATATTTTCTAATGAAGAAGAAATAAAATGAGTTTGTTGTAGTAAAGAAAAGCATATGAAAGTTGGTTGAATGGAGAAATAAATGTTTTGTTTTTTATTTTATTTTAGCAAAGAAATATATAATAAAATGTTATGAATTCATTTACAATTGTAAAATATTTATGTTTCATTATAAGAGTGAGTGAGTAAGTGATTGTTGTTAAACGCCAACTCAGCAATATTACAGCTATATCATAACAAGAACCCGTTAATTTTCAATGAGATGATGACGAGGTCTACTTTGTGCAAAACCAACATGCATAGTTGGATTTTTATTGTGCTAGCTCACTGAAACAACTGTCCGCAGATAGTCATGTCACCCCACTTGGAAACATTATCCTGATTCCGAGCCATCCAGTCTTTGCTTTTTCTCCTTAATGCTGCGTGCTTAGCGGAGAAACAACAAATACCAAATTTGTAGGCTTTGGTTTGACCCGATGGGGGCTGAATCCACGATCTACTGCACTTGAGGCAAGCATGCTACCTATTACACCACTGATGTGGTCTGTCCATTATAAGTTAGATGTGTGTTCTTTATTGATCAATATATAAACTTCTTTTTTTAAGGTCAAGAAATAGGACAATATCTCACTCACAAGAAGATGCATCAGAGTCCACTCCATTATTGGTTCCTAGAGTAGAGACAAGGAAATCTGGTTCTCAGCAGAAAAAACCTTCTTTGTTTAAGGTGTTGGCTAAAACGTTTGCTTTAGAAATGCTGCACTCTCACTTTTTCAAGTTGATATACGATGTTACTATTTTTATTACACCGATCCTTTTAAGGTATTTTATTTACATTTAGAGTTTTATTATTCTGATAAAAATATTTGACAGGTCCACATATTAATTTTTTGTACATTTTTTCAGTGACATCGACTGATAACATAAAATAGCCTCTATTGCTTTAAATATATTAAATACATCAAGACATTCAAGTTTTGGTGCAAGCTCAGAATCTTGGACATATATTAGTGAAACCTTATGACCATTTTGTTCTATCATAAAATATTATAAGAATTCTGTTTACGGTGAAATCTGTCTACACAGAACCAACTTGGGACCAACTTTCTTTGATTGGGATAGACAGATGTTTAGTTTATACAGATTAAACTAACAAAGATGTCCTACACAAGGACTGTTTTTAAAATTTAAGATTCGGTTTATACAGGATTTTAGTTTATACAGGATTTTGGTTTATACAGGATTCTGGTTTATACAGGATTCTGGTTTATACAGGATTCTGGTTTATACAGGATTTCGGTTTATACAGGATTTCGGTTTATACAGGATTTCAGTTTATACAGAATTTCGGTTTATACAGGATTTCGGTTTATACAGGAATTCGGTTTATACAGGATTTAGACAGGTTTCACTGTATTTGAAAATCTTCAATGCCAAATATGTCATCCAAGACTTAGCTTCTAATACAATGCTACAGTTTTGTACAGAAACATGTACATATACTATTATTGATTTGTTTTATGAGAATTAATTTCTCAGAGCAATAACTCATGAGAGACGAAGCCTGACATGTGAGGTGTGATGAGTTTCTCAGAGCAATAACTCATGAGAGACGAAGCCTGACATGTGAGGTGTGATGAGTTTCTCAGAGCAATAACTCATGAGAGACGAAGCCTGACATGTGAGGTGCGATGAGAAGTCCAGTATGTTTATTGAGGATTTTTCAAAGTGACTTCATGATAGAATTCAATGTTAATAATGTTTGTATCACGCCTGTTGCTTGGTAGCCGATATCATCACATGTCAAGATCAACGAGAAAAGTTACATATCATGGATATTGATATTGTTATTTTCTTATTATAATAGAGTATTAAGATTCCCAAATGTTTTGAAATTTCTTCCTTTAGTAGTTGTATTTCACTATCAAATAGTGAAACCACAGTGTGCTGTTGTTTTCTGAATCCCGTTCAGGCAAGGTGTACTCCATACAACATTATGTGATAAAGTTTGTCAGTGACTTGCGACAGGTCAGTGGTTTTCTTCGGGTACTCCTATTTCCTCCACCAATAAAACTGACCACCACAATATAAGTGAAATATTGTTGAATGTTGCATTAATCACTTTAACCATAACCCTCTTCTGACTCTTCTCGCTTGTTTTCAATGTGTCTCTGTTTTCAGGCTATTAATAGATTATACAGTTCAAGCAGGAACAAATAATGGTCAGTTCACACAGGAGTGGAAAGGTTATACTTTGGCAGCAGCTTTCTTTGTCACCATACTGGTTCAGTCTATTGTATTTCATCAGCAGTTCTACTGGGGCATGACCTTAGGGATGAGGGTCAAAGCTGCCTTAACCTCGGCTGTTTACAGGAAAGTGAGTAAAAAATAATATCCAGATTGCATAAATCAGTAATGACACTTTATGATGCTTGAAGAATCCTGATATTTTGCAAAATACTGTGGATTCATTTTTATTTGTGGGATACCAATTTTCGTGGATTTCGTGGGTCACAGCAATCCACGAATTTAAGAATCCAAAGAAGAATAATCACAACAGTCGAGTTTTTGGCATTCTCGAATGTCTTATTTCATTGTGATCGGTGCAATACTGTACATTTCCAGGTGTGAGTATATAGGAACTTGCATTAAAGAATAAATACTTTGAAGAAAATGTTGTTAAAAATAATAAAACTCTTGCATGTGATTTTGAACGTGTTTGTTTACTTCCGGTTTTTTGTAGTTCTAGTATAGTGTTGATTTACGAAGCACATGGCATGTTGGTAATTAATAATTTGACAAAATGTGTTTATATTGTAATTATCATTGATTATAGGAGACAAACGGATTAATGATAAGGTACTTTGCCCGTGGGTAATTTTGTGTGTGACAGGAGATTATAATTAAAATTTCACACCTTTGACCAACAACATATTTATCTGTCATACGGACATGCATTTTGACATTAGGCTGTATCAAATTTTATCCACTAAAAAGAAATCAGGGAAAACGACACGTTATTGCAATAAAATATTACTTAACAAATATTTCGATAAATTGTTGTCTAAGCATGTTTGTTTCTTTATTCTGGACAAAAACGACATTTTATCAAAATAAGATTTTACTAAAAAAAAAAATTAAAGGGAGCTGGGAGAACACAAATTGCTTTTCAAATAATATTTCGATAAATTGTCCTTTAAGCATGTTTGTATCTTTATTCTGGACAAAAACGACATTTTATCTAAATAAAATTTTACTAAACATCTTTGGTAATATTTTCGGACATAAATCTTAAAATTTTAAAACAAAGATTAAGCATTTTGATTTCAGAAAACGTTTATTAAAGTTGCAAGTGAAAAGAAACATAGAACTTTAAATTTAAAATATCTGGTGATTTTGGTACGGGTCTCACCATCGTAGTAGTTGTAGTCTCCCCGTTTACGTTTTCTAGTAGGAGTAGATGGGGTAGCAGAGATCATGGTGTCAACACCGTCGTTGGCTGCCTGGGTTACAAGTACATCACGTTGGTTACTGCAGTTCGATGGATCAGGCTGGCGTGGCTTGAGCTTTAACCTTTATACTACTGGACTTTAAACACGGTTGAAGCAAGGATTTATATACTATATAAATCCTTGGTTGAAGCGACATTTTTTTGGTTACTAAATGTTAAGGAAATATGCTCCCCTAAGTATTTATAGGAAAAACGTGAGTTGAGTAAATTTTACTATTGTATTATGGCTTGGGACAATTGGGTGCCAGCTTTGGCTACAAACATAGTAAGCGTGCTTTCACACTTTTGATCATTTTCTAATGACTGTAAAATGTGTCCTAATTGATTTCAATCATTTGTACATCAAAGGGATTAAAATACCCTATCAAATTCCGACAAGACAATTCTAAATAGTAAAACAAACGAACAAATAATTAGTAAATTGCGTCCACGCTTATAATCAAAGTTTGAAATGAACACTTTAATGAAGAATTATGAAGCTGGGATTTTGACGACTTACACACACATTTTGAACGAATTTTAAACTTTTTTTTTATTATCTGTGGAACAGCGATCCACGAATTTACGTATGTTAAACTTTTTTTTTTATTTTTTGAAACAGCTATCCACGAATTTACGTATCCCACAAACTGTATTTTTTCTTCTATCCACGAAAATTGATACCCACAAATTAAAATGAATCCACAGTATCAGGTTTACCCAATGGAAACTACAGTTTTTGCATGAAATGCAAGGTATTTCACATATTAATCCTAGTTTTTGTGTGATATATTTCACAATTTTGTGACTAGTGTGTGCCACAAATATTAATAAACAGTTTTTTCTCAGAAAATACAACGTTGCTTGAACCCAAACAATGCCACTTTCAACAATATTTCAGCTTTATCGTGGCCGTCAATTTTATTGGAGGAAGAAACCAAAGTACATAATGGAAACCACCGATCTGTCGCAAGTCGCTGACATGCTTTATCACATAATGTTTTATCGAGTACACTTTGCCATGAGTGGGGTTTCGAAATCACAACTTTAGTGGGTGATAGGCACCGATTGAATATGTAGTTGTAAATTCAACTACCATACAACCCCACATGCCTTTTATGAAATAACCATTTATAAGTATTTCAGTAAGAACAAATTCTTAATTTTGTAGGAAGAATTGAAAATGAATATTTGTATACAATTTCAGGCTTTAACTCTAACAAGCGGAGCTAGGAAGGAATCAACGGTGGGAGAAATTGTCAATTTGATGTCTATTGACACACAACACATTCAGGACACAATAAATTATTTTTGGGCAGTTTGGTCTTCACCACTACAGATTGGTGTCTGTTTATACTTCCTGTACGAGGCAGTGGGACCATCTATGTTTTCTGGATTCGGTGTCCTTGTATTGCTGTTTCCAGTTAACGGGATTATTATGTCAAAACTCCACAAACTTCAGGGTCAACAGATGATCCAGAAAGACAACAGAATTAAACTATTAACTGAAGTCTTGAATGGAATAAAGGTAGGATTAGGGTTATTTTATATTTGTGTATAAATATTTTATAGACAAATGTTTTTTCATTGGACACCCAGTCAAGTACATCAGGCGATGTATACGGCTGCAGCTGTAAATACATATCACATGATTCAAATGATTAAAAATGTCATCGCCCACCAGTTCTAGCGTTGGTAATGATAATGTAATTGTTTCAATCGACCCTTGAGGTTGTGATGATAGGAGATTATTGAAGCATGATCAGCTATGGGTTACTGAGGACGCAAAAACATATTAATTTCCATCAAACCCCAAATGTTGGTATCCATGCTTTATGTTCTTCAAAATCAGCTTCATTTTTGTTGACACCCTATAAAGAAAATGTATTAAGCATTAGATCTCAAATTTCAAGAGAAGGAAAATTATATTTTTTTATATTACAGATTTTAAAATTATATGCCTGGGAAATGTCATTTAAAGACAAGATTTCAGCCATAAGGAATATAGAACTGAAAATCCTGAAGAAGGCAGCTATTTATGGAATCGGCTTTACTTTTTCGTGGACTGTTTCACCTTATTTGGTAAATAATTGAATTTAATACATGTACCTGTACTTTATAGGAAATTTGCCTCCCATATAGCTGAAATATAAGAATCTATCAATTTTTTAATTAATTAAAATGTAGAATTCATAGGCAATTATATTTTTCAATTGATTAAAAATTGATGAAATTTACTGTAAACACCATAATGCCACCTAGACGTTAGAGAACACCGAAGGTACAATCAAAAATGGACAATCCAGAAAAACTGCCAACATTATGGTACACAAGACGAAGACAAACAAAACAAAAACAATCCAGAGAAACTGGTAACAGGGTAGACAAGACGAAGACAAACAAAACAAAAACATAACACAACATGTGTTGGACACCACTGTACACAAACAAACACGAATAACGTAAATAAGACATGATCCCTCCTACAAACAACTGGAGGTAGAGATGAACCGAACATCTTTTTTATGCGGAAATCGTAACGGACATCACAACACAGAACTATAGTACAGTAATTCATAGACATGTTTTATCCCACTTGTATATCTGTATCTTATTCTCATCAATAGCCTCAAAAATGTCCATTCTTAATTTTTCAAATTCATGTTCTGGCTTCCAATCAAATGCAGTGAAACCGAACCCTAAATAAACCAGGATCCTGTATAATCTAAGCTCAAAAGAAAGTCCCAATGTATGAAATCTTTGTTAGTTTGACCTGTATATACTGAACGCCTGTCTATTCTGAACCAAAAAAACCTGGTCCAAAGGAGGTTCTGTTTAGACAGGTTTCACTTTATTAGTTTTATAATACTATATTCATGTTTCCAAATCAATAGAGTTAAACTGGGAGCGTGGGTATAAATAGCTGTGGGCAGAGCCAATATTCAGTTTCTTCATTATTTTGGCCACGGTCATCTCGATGAGGAAAAATCAATGATACACAGTTTCATAGTTACTTTTGGTGCAAAATGTTTGACAGGGATGGTCACTAGTATTCCTCCCTACGAAACTTTTAGTCTTATTAAAAATAATATTCTTCATCAGTCTAAAACCTACAAATATCACTTCAAATTTCTGAGGTATGTGACTTTGGTCACGTTGGTCATGTGACATACAGTTTCATAAATATGCTGTTCATATCAACGGGAATTTTTGCTGATAAGCTCCGCCCAGAAATTTTGGCAGTAGACACTACTGCAAATTCCCCTTTAATGATAAAAACAAAAAATGGTGGTCATTTACATACAGGAAACTGTTAATGCCGGTAATGTACACTTTGTTTATTTTTTCTTTCAGGTTTCCTTGGCAACGTTTGCTACTTTTATATTTGTTTCATCTGACCATTATTTAGATGCACAGAAAGCTTTTGTTGCCATCTCATTATTCAACATTCTTAGATTTGCGATCAACTTTGCTCCTATGGCCATTACAGAAACAATCAAGGTAAGTATTGTTTACAGTCAAACAATGAACTTCTGTTTCTTTAAATGTTATTAGTCCTGAAGGGTAGGATCCACCCAGTAGTTAGTGATTTGTCACTGACAGTGACATGTTTTATTGGTTTGGTTTATGGTGTTTAATGCCACTTTCAACAATGTTTCATTTATATCGTGGCGGTCAGTTTTGTTGGTGGAGGAAACCAGAGTACCGGGAGAAAACCGCAGACATGCCGTATGTCACTGACAAACGTTATCACATAATGTTGTATCAAGTACACCTCGTAATAAACAGGGTTTCAACTCACAACGTTAGTGGTGATAAGCACTGATTGCATAGTTAGTTGTAAATCTAATTACCATACGATCACGGCTAATGAACTTCTGTTGTCTTTAAATCTGATAATTTTATTAGTCCTCAAAGGTAAGATCCAGTGATCCACCCAGTAGTTTGTGCTTTGTCAATGACATGGTTTATTTGATTATAAAAAGAAAGTTTAAACAGTGATAGTCATCAATTCCACCAATATCAACAAAACAAACAATTACCTTTCATCTTAACTCACTGAACACAAAAAAACATGACATATGACATTGGAAATCCAGATCTTAGCTTGGGACAGGCAGAAAAATGTGGCAGGGGTTAAAGCGATTTATGGGATCCCAACCTTCCCTTCTTAATAACTGGATCACCAGTGGCAATGCATGTATAAGCAAATGATAAAAAAACCTGCACAGATTCACTTCCACTCGAAAAGATCACATACTATTACAAAAATGACATTACAACATAAACATGGACAGTACAATAGCAGGGTTAATGAATGCTTGTAGTTATTGATGTTGCAAAGTAACCTGGCCGGCCTGTTTGAACTTCAAACTATGACCATGGACGAATCTACTATTTATATGGGACGAAGTCCCAACTATGGTAGAAATAGCAATTTTTTTCTATATACTAATGACTAAATTTTCATGCACCGGAAATGACATACCGAAAGTCAATACATGGTTAAATCTGTGCAGAAAATCGGATGCGGACGTTTCGTAACCTGGTCGTTTCGTACCTACATCGGGACTTAAAAAAACGACGGAAGATTTGGGTCTGGGTCCCCCTATTTGCCCCCTCTTTGGATCCACCCTCGGTCTACTTTAAAAAAATATTATAGGTCCATATATCTGAGTTAATATTGTTTGAAAAAAAAATATTGGACTTCGTCCCAAGTTAGGTAACACCAGGTTCTCATACAAATAACAACAATCGGCTATTAATAGTATTGCTATTTACATAGTATAGAATATAAAAGGTATAATAATTGTCAATTGACTAATTAAATGGATCAGTGAATTCAGATGTAAACTATTTTACCTCTCCACCCTAAATTAAAAATGAAGGTTCCAATTGAACTACAACCGATAGCCACGCCCGGCCAACTTAGCCTGAATCAACAATAACTGACTATGAGCTAGGAAGGTAGAATCTGTTGTTATAAGACCATTACTCTTTGGAGATATTTATGTTTGATATTTACAGTACCTAATTAATGTAATTATTAATACTAATGTCATTCTCTCTCAGGCATGGGATAACCTTAAGCAACGTTAGTAAGGTGACCTCTTCTTTGTGTTAAAATAGCACGTAAAACCAATCAGAGTGTTTTACTCTGGTCGTTTATAGCAGGTGGCTGGTAGTTCAAGGTGACATTTAAGGCACGTTTGACTTACCGGTATACTGTTTATATTGAAGCAAAATCATTTACAGCTTTGATATAATGAAGCTCAATTGTAATATTTCAAGTAATTTAAGGATTAAATGAAATATTTTGTCTCTCCATAATTTTCTAGGCAAGTGTATCTATTAAACGTTTGAGCAAGTTCCTAAACCATGAAGAGTTAGATCCTGACAATGTGCAACATGATTTGTCTATAGGTACGTTTGGTTGTTCCAATTGTGAAGTTTTATGAAATCTTTTTTTGAAAATCAAATAAAATTTAAAATCTGAAATTGAAATGATGTTCTAGAATAGAACTGAGCAGAATTGGGGTGAGTGAGTGATTGTTGTTTAACACCAATTCAGCAAATTTTCAGCTTTATCATGGTGAAAACAAGTTAATTTTCAGTGAGATGATGATGAGGTCCACTTTTTTCTAGACCAACATGCTGAGTTAGATTTTTATAGTGCTCATTCAATGAAACAACAGTCCGCAGGTAGCGGAGAAGCAACAAATGCCAAATTTATAGCCTTTGATTTGACCCGACCAGGGCTCGAACCCACGATCTACTGCCCTCGAGGCTAGCATGCTAACCATTACGCCACCGATGCAGTTCAGAGTAGAATTGTTTTGTAAATGTTAAAAAGAGGAGAGAACCAGTACATTTATGCTGCTGTTACCATAAGATTACATGAATATAAAAAAGAACACATTAAATAAGGGAAAAAGAGATGAAAGAATTAAGAAATTTTATTGAAGGGTTGGTATTTAATGCCACTTTCAACAATATTTCAGTTATATCATGGCAGTCAGTTTTATTGATGAAGGAAACCAGTGTACAGAGAGAAAACCACCGACCTGTGACTGACAAACTTTATCACATAATGTTGTATCAAGTACACCTCATCATGAGTGAGATTAGAACTCACAATTACCATACAACCACAACCATGACAGCTCCTTATTTTATTGAAACTAAATGTTAGCATAAGATAAAAAAAAAAAGGAGGGGGATGGGTGGGGGTAATTCCAAGGATCAAGCACATGTGTTTTAAAATTGTTAAGCCAGATATGGATGATTAAATAAATAAATGTATTTAAATGTGTAATTTAAACTTGTAGATGATGCCATAGTGATTCACAAGGGAACATTTATGTGGGATCCAGAAATAGGTGATTGTCTAAAAAAGTAAGTTATGTTTTATCAACCATGCAGTTTTATCCAATTAAGGTGAAATGTAAAAGGTAAAATATATTTAGGTTAAAAATATATGTATCGACAATCCACACAAGTGATTAAACATTTCTAGTAGAACTTATGATTATTACTATTATATTTTTATACAAAGAAACCATTTTAGTTATTTTATTCCATGTAGGAAATTTGTGAAAAATATTTTAAGAAATTTAATAATGATAACATACCGGTGATATATGGTATTTTGAACCCCTGAAAAATTGACCACCGATGCAATATACCATATGGTTTTTTTACCCTGGGATGCCATATGACTTGAAGGATGGCTCCTTCTGAGGGAGGTGGAGCGTATTTTCATTAGCCTGGTAACTCGCCCCTCCCGTCTTGAATATTTTTTACTCATGATATATTTTAGTGACATTTACATTGCTGAAGTAAACTTATTGCAAATAGTGGAGCAGGAACTGCTTACCCTTCCGGAGCACCTGAATTCACTCCCGGATTTTAGTGGGGTTTGTGTTACTCGATCTTTAGTTTTATGTGTATGTTTTGTAGATCGTTGTTTGTCCTTTTATACTTTTTTTTTTGGCCATTGTGTTGTCTGTTCTTCTTTGATTTACGGATTCTGATTACCCCTTTGGTATCTTTTGGCCATTGTGTTGTCTGTCCTTCTTCTTTGATTTACGGATTCTGATTACCCCTTTGGTATCTTTTGGCCATTGTGTTGTCTGTCCTTCTTCTTTGATTTACAGATTATGATTACCCCTTTGGTGTCTTCAAGCTCTTCTTTAAATGAACTATAATAGCTATTTGAAAATCTTTAAATAGGGCCCCTCAAACTCGATGTTCACATCTCGTGAGTCCATTTTCACATGTTCCACATCTTTTGTATCCATTTTCAGTTACCAGTGTTGATATGAATGAAAAATATGTATAGTGTATGAGAAGTATATCATTACACGGGAACATGAAATATGTCGTGCATCAACAAGAACAATGTCTAAATATACCTCTTATTAAAATTGTCTGTAGGCAAAAAAATGGTTTTATATATTAATGAAAGCGACTTCTTTATCATTGAGATAAAAACGTAGATTTCTAGTTTAGTGTGCTTGACACGTTTCTGGAATAACCTTCATCAGGAATGGTCAAAACCAAAAGATTGGAAAGCCAAATAATTTAAGTCTTTGGAGAGCAAAAAAGCCTAAAATCGGCTATTATCTCTGCCTGAGGGAGGAGAACTTTTGTTTTAATAATAATTACATTATTTAGGAACTGTAAATTTCAATAATAAATAAGTCTAATAAACCATGACAGTGCAGAACCGAGATGCAGCTAATAAGATATTAACATTTGATATTCTACATTAACTGAAAACTACTGTCACATGGTAAAACTCCATTGAATATCAACCAAACATTTTATCAAGTGAAAAAGTAATATTATAGTGTATATATTTTACATATTGCTGGTTGTAGAGGTTTAGTACTTATTGTATACGTTTAGTGCTATTAAAATGCATAATGCGAAAGGAGTGGTGGAGTTTGACACTTTGTGTTGTTTATAATTTTTGTAATATCTAATTACCTTGAAAAGAATTTGAATTGCTAATTACAATGTGTAATGATTTTTTAGACTTCAGTATTGTTTGGGGGGGGAGGGTAACTTATAATGATATACAAAAAGAAAGCTTTAAAATAACCAATATTAATGTGTGGCCAATTGTTTCCTATACACTTAACATTTTCATATCACAATAGCCAGTTTAGCATTGTTATTGTTGTTAATGGTTTTTCAACAGTATTTCATTAAGGATTTTTTTTTCTGTCTGATATGTGATACTTTTTATAATCTTTTTCTCTTTGAAACTACCTGTGCAATTAGTGCTTATCACCACTGAAGTTGTGTGTTCCAATCCCGGTTTTGGTACTTGATACAACATTATGTGATAACGTTTGTCAGTGACTTGCAAAAGGTAGGTTGTATACTCTGGGTACTCCGGTCTCCTCAAGCCAATCAAACTAACCGCCACGACATAGCTGAAATATTGTTTGAAAGTGGCGTTAACCATCATAATCATAGAAATAAGAGTAGTGAATAATTTCCGTGGAATATTATTATACCATTATGTCATCTTTTTATCTGTGGTAATAAAATCTCTGATAATCCTGCAGCTGCTTCATTGCCACCTTTTACCTACATGCCACTCAGGCGAGGTGTACTCGCTACAACATATGTGATAAAGTTTGTCGGTGACTTGCCGAAGGTTCATGGTTTTCTTCGGGTACTACGGTTTCCTCCAGAAATAATATTCCAACTGGAAAAGTCTGACCTCATGGTGTCAATAATTGTACTATAAATTTGGTTATTATTATTCTGAATTTACTGATTCCAACTGGAAAAGTCTGACCCCATGGTGTCAATAATTGTACTATAAATTTGGCTATTATTATTCTGAATTTACTGCTTTTGGTTTACTATTCTCAATTACTATCTGTTATTATATGAACTGCTAATTTTTTTTTTAAATAAGCAATGTTGGGTCCAAAAAATGTTGAATTGCAAACTTGTATTTTTACAACATTACCATTCTTGAGCGAAAACATCAAGTCTTTTATATTTATGTATTATAACCTTATCAATCATATCTGAACATCAAGGTGCCAGTATATCAAACATGGTTAATATTTAAATGTAATGATTTGTCTAAACTACCATGACATGGAAATATTAAGATGATATATGTTTGTTGAATGCAGTAAGGAGGTAAATTCAACATGGCTACAAACAGTAGCCTATAGTGAATAACATTAACATCTTGACAATTTTTCCATTTAACCAAATGTTTTCTTAGTGTTGTTGCTTTGGTGTTGATTCATCACAAACATGGCTGCTAAAGGGCTAGTTGGTCAACAGCTATACAGATGTCTCCTGTTGTCAAAGCCTAAATCTTGTTTCCAACACCCATTTTTTTTATTTCAAGGCTTTCTCATTGAGATTGAAAGATTACCACGGCTCTCAGTACTTTCAGTACTTTGATTTTAATTTCAGGATAGATCTATCGATACCAGAGAAATCTCTAGTGGCTGTGGTAGGTCAGGTTGGTAGTGGTAAATCAAGTCTGATGTCGGCCATATTGGGAGATATGACTAAAGTATCAGGAAGTGTTAATGTAAAAGTAAGATATAATACATGTAGAAAAAAAAGTATACAGTAATGGTTGAGAACTGTATATCACGAACCACAACAACACAAGTAACTGCTCTGTGTTCTTGTTTCTCCATTGCAGGCCACAACTCTACAGAAAGAGATGTTCACTGCTGGTAGTCTACTATTGCACATAATTATACCCCCACTCGTAGAGAGGAGGCTATATTGCAATCACCTTGTCCGTTCACACTTTCGTAACAGATATCTCAGCTTCTACTGGAAGAAATGATTTTATATTTGATATATGGCTTTGGCATGGTGACTTGTACCGTGTCTGCCCTTTCCAGGTTTACCGCACATCTACTTCCTGTTTACCGTGCGGCTTACAAATGAACGAGTGGGGGTATTCTTAGCACGATGTAGCGTGCAACATCTTGTTTTGTCTTGCAATTCCTATATATAAATGTGGAGATGAAGATTATGTACTTTTTTGTATGGAAACTATGTTACATCTATTTTGGAATTGTAATTTAATTGAAAAATGTTTGTTTAGCTGTCAAAAAAAACTTTTTTTACTCTTCCCCTGAATGCAAGGGAGATAACTCTTGGAATATCCAAGAATTATATTGAGAATCATAATACAGCAAATCATATCTTCTTATTAAATGTTATATATATATAGGTGTAGATGTAATGGAGAAAATCCACCTTTTAATTATCCCCAAAAAAGAAAGAGAAAATTAATTAAAAAATAAATGGCTTAATGTTGAGGAGGTGATGAATGGCTGATTATCTTTTGAAACATATTAATTTTGTAGGAAAATAAAAGTCTCCTTGTACTACGGTTTCCTCCACCAACAAAACTGACCGCCATGATATAATTGAAATATTGTTGAAAGTTGCATTAAACACCATAACCCTAACTCCAAATCTGAACCCCTGTGCAGCCGGTTTCTGCTTCAGACTGGCCAATGTCTGTTATTTTATATATTGTATTACATAAGGTTGTATATCAAGTACACATCAATATGGAAGTAAAACTAAAAAAAACTGCATCAGTGGGTTAATGGTTAGCCTGTTGTTTCAAGTGCAGTATATCATTGGTTTTGGTACCCGTCGGGTCAAACCAAAGACTATAAAATTGGTATGTGGTGCTTCTCTGCTAAGCATGCATCGTTAGGGAGTAAGAACAAGTTCTGGTTGTCTTAGAATCAGGATAATGTGTGGAACAACACGTCTACCTGCGGACTGTTGTGTCTTCGACATTAAAAAATCCAACTAAGCATGTTGGTCTAGTACAAAGCAAACTTCTTCATAATCATCTCATTGAAATGTAACTTGTTCTCACTATGAAATTGCTGAAATTTTGCTCACTTGATGTTAAACAACAATCACTCACTCACTCACTCACTCACTCAAATTCTAAAACATTATTTGTAAGATATATTTATTGCATTGTAAATTCAGCTAGCACGTGAAAACTATCATAGAAACCCATTTTAAACTCACTATGATATAACTGAAATATTGTTTAAAGTGGCGTTAAACACCATAACCCTAACCCTAACCCATTTTAAAGTAAATAAGGATAATTTAATGTTTTGAATTATTTTTTCATAGGGAACACAAGGATATGTACCACAGCAAGCCTGGATACAAAACTCATCTGTACAAGAAAACATTTTATTTGGTTGTGATATGGACCAGGTGTTGTATGATCGTGTGATTGATGCATGTGCACTTCGACCTGACCTTGACGTACTCCCAGCTGGTGATAGTACAGAAATCGGTGAAAAGGTGAAAATTTTATTTTGTAAGAAGAGATTATAGATTGATTAAGACAGAAACAAAAATTTATTTTAACTCCAGAAAGAAAATTTCAAATGATTGGTGGTGTATTGTCATTGTGCTCGACCCGAGAGTAGTAGATCGTGGATTGATGGTGTAATTGTTATTGTGCTCGACCCGAGTGTAGTAGATCGTGGATTGGTGGTGTAATTGTTATTGTGCTGGCCTCGAGTGTAGTAGATTGTGGATTAGAACAACAGTCTGAGTCAGACATAAGACTATCAATCTGGTATTAGCTATTTCTCTGCTATGCCTGCAGATTTAAGGAGTAAGATCAAGGATTGGGCTCTGAATTATGATAATGTGTCTTGAGTGGAGCAACATTTATCCACAGACTGTTGTTTCAATAATCTTGCATTATAAAAATCTAACTCAGCGAGTTGGTTTGGTAAAAAATAGACATCATCAGCATCTTATCTTAATGTATCTTGCAATGACATAGCTGAAAAATTGTTCATTTGGCATTTAACAACAATCACTCACTCACTCACTTAGTCACTCTCCCTAATTATACCCCCACTCCACCAGAGGGGGTATACTGTTTTACCTCTGTCCGTCCCAAGATATTTTTCATCGCATTTTTCTCAGCAACTATTGATGGCAGAAATCTGATATTTGGTCACAAGCTTCATATATGTTTGCCATATTGAAGCGTTTTTGGACCCATCAGATTCCTACTTCCTGTTTGCCGACTTAGTTGGTTTTTATACACATTGAACATATATGCGGGGTATCATAAGTGAGCATTAGCTCACAGTTCATCTTGTTAACATTTAATTTGGTCACTTGACATAATTTAATTATCAGTTGTTTTATTTTAGGGTATAAATCTGAGTGGTGGACAGAAACAGCGTGTCAGTTTGGCCCGTGCTGTATATCATGATACAGATCTATATCTGTTAGATGACCCTCTAAGTGCTGTTGACTCAAATGTTGGCAAACATATCTTTGATCAAGTTATAGGGAAAGATGGACTTCTGAAAGATAAAGTAAGTCAGTTTTAGATTAGACCAAATAGCTACACATATTATGACCAGTCTCTGATAAGAAAGTATTGTACACATGTATTTAATGTTTAAAAGTATGCTGTATTTATCTTGGGTCTGTGAAAAATTAAACAAAACTGTTAAGGTACTCCAACATTTATGGATATTTAAACCTCAAAACTGCTGCAAGTTATAAATTCAAATATTACAGATAATTTAGTAACTTGAAAAATGGTACAACAATATGTGATAAAGTTTATGAAGAAAAAACTCTTCTGCTCAAATATTTGAGCTGAAATGATCTTTAGTTGACCAACTTTTAAAATTTTATGTGACACTCCCATTTTCTATAAAGTTTGAATTGAAAACCAGATGAGCGATTACAGTCTCTAGTGTTTTGTATCTTCCAACTGATTTTCATTCTCTATTGATAGGGCATAAAAAAATATCTTGCATTTCTCTTTGTACAGCACCTATCTTAGCCTCATATTTTTTTTCTATTGTGTTTTCAAAATTAACAAGTACAATCAAACCTGCCTTAAAAGGACACCTCTATATAACAAATCACTTTTTATAAAGGACAGTCTTACTTTCCCATTAATGAATAGCACATATAATTTTAACCTATATACAAAAGGGCAACTGCTCATAAAGGACACATTTTCATGTTTCATTGAGTGGCTGTTATATACAGGTTTGACTTGTTAGTTTCATATACTGGTTACTACTTCCAGGTCACTACTTTTTGCCAGAGTCATTTTTGGCTTTTTGCAAATTATTGATTTTTGTTATATCTTGTATGTTTGATTTAATTTGGTTTAGATCCATTTATATGTCCTGATGTTTGGTACTTTTGGAGGCTCTTGTTTTGCAAAGTATAGTTCTAGAAATTTACCCAGAATCCATCCCAAGCTTTAGTCTATGTCGATTATCATTTTGTTGAAATTTCAGAGAAGACTTGGACATCTACAATAATATTTATTGAATGGAAACCATTGTGTCTAAATATGGAAAATGACAACCTGAAGACCCATACCATAATATAGCTGCAAAATTTTGTGGTCGTATAATTAAGTGTTGTACTGATACAAACAAAATTCCAGTCAAAGAACCCCTTAGACATGAATTCTAATGTCATATTTTTCTTTTTGATAGACAAGAATCTTAGTTACACATGGAGTAAGATGGCTGCCTATGGTTGATAAAATAATCGTCATGATGGATGGAGCCGTGTCAGAAATGGGATCATATGATGAACTCTTATCACACGAAGGAGCTTTTGCCCAATTCTTAAAATTGTATCTGATACAATCAGAGGATGAAGAAGAGGAGGACCCTGAAGGTACGTTTGAATGGTCTATAATGAATTCTTTTTTTTAAGGAAAAATTACAGATGGGAGTGAGGCACTCTCCTGTACAGAGAACGTTTCTGATTCTGTATCACTTCACTCAGTTATATCTTCTGCCACACGTCTAAAAATGCTACCAGGGTGTCAAGTCCCTATAAAATTCTATAATTTCCTTTAAATTTGGATATTCCTTCCTATATTTTCCCTATTATTCTTTAAAACCCCTATAAAGCCCTATATATATATATATATATATAAAAAAATCAGTGAAAAAATGTAAAGTCATAAAAATAATACTCTGCTCATATAAAACAACTGCGTGAATCCTAAAAATTTTCCATTTGATACAAGAATATCATGAAGATTGTATGTTCAGTTGTCAAATCACACTTTTTATTTTCCAATTTATCTATCATTATAGGGTTTTACATGATTGAGTTTGTTTTATATCCTACATTAATCTTTTTATGTTGTATATTATATTTCCAGGGTTAAAGAATGGACTTTCAACACAAATTATATACTAGAAACCCTATATATTCATATATATTTCTTGCAAAATCCTATATTTACCCTATAAATTAAACAAAAAATCCTATAATCCTATATTTTTAGACCAAAAGTGGCTTGACACCCTGTGCTACTCTCCTTTACCGCGGGACTACAAGGCATATTAATATGAACTGATTACAAAAAGATAGAAGGGCTGTCGTGATCGTGATCATAGGGTAGTTGGATTTACAACTACCTATGCAATCAGTGCCTATCACCACTGAAGTTGTGAGTTCAAATCCCGCTCGGGCAAGGTGTACTCAATATAACATTATGTGATAAAGTTTGTCAGCGACTTGCGACAGGTCGATGGTTTTCTCAACAGGGGTTGAAAATTTCTTTGGGCAGGCCCAAGCCCAGGGCTTTTTCAACTTTTTTAACCCAAGCCCGATCAGTGATTTGCCAAGTCCCAATTTATAGGATAAAATTGAAATTATATTTTGCATGTGAATATTTTGCAGTAAAGAAGACACAGTGCAAGGATTTATATATAATATTCAACAAAAAAAAGTAATTTGCAACTATCGGGTTGCGTTGTTCAATTACAATAAAGTGTCAGTCATTGATACAAGTTTTGAAATATTCTCGTCGTTTCTCCCTATCATACTTAAGATCTTTATTTCTGGAAGTGTTAGGATCAGTTGGCTCGTCGTCCGCTTTCCGTTTTTCCGCTTTTTTTTACTAAAGTTAAAATTAAACAACGACATTTTTCTCAAAATTTGTCAACATAAACACATGATTGATCAATGTTATTCCAACGCTTTACTTTACATAGGTATGTGGGAAGCACATAGGTGATTCGGAACTCATTAATATTCATGAGGAATATCGATCTGTCCAGGATGTGCATTACCGTTCTTAAAATAGCTTTTACAGTACTTATTTACAGTGAAATGAGATGATTGACAAAAACTTGCATGTGATTTGAATTGAAAACAAAGTGGAGTTTTTATTTTATTAAAGGCATGCCCGACGGGCTTTTTCCATGGAAAAATAGCAAGCCCGAAGTTTCAATTTTCTAGTCCCGGCCGTCGGACTTAAGGAATTTTCAACCCCTGCTCAAGTTACTCCAGTTTCCTCCAGCAACAAAACTGACCACCACGATATAACCCAGAAAGACAGAATGTGTAAAGCTATAGTTTGGTCAGTGACAACAATTGAACCAGTCAATTATATTTGACTGTAATTCAAATAGAATGAGCAACAGTGCAGGATACAACATGTGAAAGGGGTACCAGAAAACCTATAGTTTGTTCATCAACTGTTTTTAACAAAAAATTATCCAGTCAAAGCAATTTGATTTCTCATAAAGAACGAGTGCTAGATAAATACATATAATGATATATTATGGTTTATAGCAAAATACTATATTTTCATTAGACACCCGGCAGGGTACATCAGGCTATGTATACGGCTGAAGCCGTAGATATATATCACATGTTCAAATGATTAAAAATGTCACTCGCTTGCCAGTTCTAGCATCGGTTTTCAATCTTGTTACAGCTTTATCAAGTCATTTCCTTGTAGTTTTCTGTAAAATAAACATGTACTTACTGGGAAAACTCAGAATGGAGCTGATATGTCATCGCTATGACGTAACAAATGTTGATGTTTTTAATGTATTCTACCATACAAATATGACTTCAGATATGGAAAGGAATTTTCCTAAATGTTAAAACGATATGAAAATGTTTGAATTTTTTTAATTAAAAGCTATGCGCTATAATATATTAGTTATATAGGTGCTAGACAGGGTATATAATGTTACATTCCAGGCTGTGGATTTACATACTCCTCTGATGGCTTGGGATATTTTAATAGACTTTATTAAATCATCTATAATTAACTTTCAAGATGTTCCTAATACATGATTGTATGAATTAAGATATCAAATTATTAAACAATCAACTAATTAAGTGTATATCATTAAAAAAAAACACAGCAGCATTACAAAGCAGCTGCCATTTTTTCCAATTAATTACCTTCCAGTTACAATTATACAAAAATTATTATGGACCAGAACTAACAATCCGGATTAATAGGTTCTTACACGAGTCCCATTGAAGATTTGGGATTTCTTCCACGATTGTGAGAAATTCCGTATTTTCACGAGTGGAGCGTAGCGGAACGAGTGGAAAGACGCTGAATTTCTCTCACGAGTGGAAGAAATCTCAGATCTTCAATAAGGATGAGTGCAAGTACCTGTTTCTTCCATTTCAACTTAAAAAAAACCAAAGCATGTCGATTTCATTCATTCATTCGCATGTCAATGTCATGTTTACTACACAACATATTACAATGCCATGTGCAATGCAGTAAATACACACTTATTTAAAACCGCATTAAATCTATTATGGGAAATCAGTTAAAATTCAGGTAAAATTGATATTTGAAGCTTTTTTAGATCTACTAAGACGACAATTTATATTACTACAGCAGTCGTAGAATTGATTATTGATTATACTCACCCGATTTGATTGGCTGACAATGCCATGTAAGACAAGGTCATGTGCAGCTGTCTTTATGGCTTTTCTTACATAGAAAACCCAACAAAACGGAAGAACAACCAATCTTGAATAAGCTGTCACTTGTCTTATGTGGTCTTTTTTCCTTTGTTCCAATGGTGACCATTTTTTTTATTCAAATTTTACAAAAGGGAAGGGACAGCATATAGTGTTAACATGGTATTTATATCTAGAAATTACACCGTAAAAATATTGATGAATTTAGTGTAATATTACGAATCTTTTTATTATATAATTTTTTTATTGGCATAAATATTGTATATGATTTTATATTATAGAGAAGGAGATAAAAGCACACATATTACAAAGATTAACCTCTATAACCTCAGATGATGATACTGATAGGTAAGTGGTCACATATTACAAAGATTAACCTCTATAACCTCAGATGATGATACTGATAGGTATGTGGTCACATATTACAAAGATTAACCTCTATAACCTCAGATGATGATACTGATAGGTATGTGGTCACATTTTGTCTCATGTTCTCATTATTGTTTTTGTCCGTCTGTCAGTTGCAAAAGCTTGTATGCTTAACTCCTCCTACATTTTAGAAGAGAAAGCTTCATACCTTTGCATGGTTGCTTATTACCATATGAAGAATGACATACTGGTATATCTTGTTTAGGGGCCGACTTGGTCATGATCGTATGGTAGTTGGATTTATAACTACCTATGCAATCAGTGCCTATCACCACTAACATTGTGAGTTCAAATCCCTCTCAGGTGAGGTGTATTCGATACAACATTTTGTGATATAGTTTGTCAGTTACTTGCTACAGGTCAGTGTTTTTTTCTGAAACACTCCGTTTTCCTCCACCAATAAAACTGACCGCCACGATATAACTGAAATATTGTTGAAAGTGCCGTTAAGAACCATAATCCTAACCCTATATATGAGGTTGTACTGTGAATTGAGGTCATATACCATTATTGTTGACTGAAGTCTGCAGGTTTAGAGAATGTTAAATTCAAACATCAATTTAATTTTAATTGGCTATGGCAGTTGTCAAACCCCTGAAGCAGATGTTATGAGTGAGTGATTGATTGTGAGCAATTTTTCAATTTGATCATGGTGAGGTCATAATACTTTTAGATGAGATGATGATAAGATATCTGCTTTGCACTAGACCAGCACACCAAGTGCTGCGTGCTTAGCAGGAAAAACAGTGATTACAAATGTTGTAGTCTTCAAGTTGACTAGACTAGGGATCAAAGCTGTTATCTGTTGTATCCTACTCAAACACACTACCCGTTACACCAATGATATATCATACTTGTTCTTCATCCCACATCCACCATTCATGATGAATTGCACTCCTATATCCTATAGACAAGCGGTCATGGTCGTGATCGTATGGTAGTTGGATATACAACTACCTGTGCTATCGGTGCCTGTCACCACTAATTGTTGTGAGTTTGAATCCCACTAATGACTAGGTGTACTCAATACTGTGATTATACAACATTCTTCCACTACCATAAGAGACTATCCCTCTTATACTGCCACTGTCATAAGAGACTATCCCTCTTATACTGCCACTGTCATAAAAGACTATCCCTCTTATACTGCCACTGTCATAAGAGACTATCCGTGTTATACTGCCACTGCCATAAAAGACTATCCCTCTTATACTGCCACTGCCATAAGAGGCTATCCCTCTTATACTGCCACTGCCATAAGAGGCTATCCCTCTTATACTGCCACTGCCATAAGAGATTATCCCTCTTATACTGCCACTGTCATAAGAGGCAATCCCTCTTATACTGCCACTGCCATAAGAGACTATCCCTCTTATACTGCCACTGCCATAAGAGACTATCCCTCTTATACTGCCACTGCCATAAGAGACTATCTCTCTTATACTGCCACTGTCATAAGAGACTATCCCTCTTATACTGCCACTGCCATAAGAGACTATCCCTCTTATACTGCCACTGCCATAAGAGGCTATCCCTCTTATACTGCCACTGCCATAAGAGACTATCCCTCTTATACTGCCACTGTCATAAGAGACTATCCCACTTATACTGCCANNNNTCCCTCTTATACTGCCACTGCCATAAGAGACTGTCCCTCTTATACTGCCACTGCCATAAGAGACTATCCCTCTAATACTGCCACTGTCATAAGAGACTATCCCTCTTATACTGCCACTGTCATAAGAGACTATCCCACTTATACTGCCACGTTCATAAGAGACTGTCCCTCTTATACTGCCACTGCCATAAGAGACTATCCCTCTAATACTGGCACTGTCATAAGAGACTATCCCTCTTATACTGCCACTACCATAAGAGACTATCCCTCTTATACAGCCACTGCCATAAGAGACTATCCCTCTTATACTGCCACTG
Organism: Gigantidas platifrons; assembly: GCA_002080005.1. Classification (NCBI taxonomy): domain Eukaryota; kingdom Metazoa; phylum Mollusca; class Bivalvia; order Mytilida; family Modiolidae; genus Gigantidas; species Gigantidas platifrons. The sequence goes on along the minus strand of MJUT01012477.1, from coordinate 334,188 downwards.
CCATAAGAGACTATCCCTCTTATCTGGCCAATGTTCAGATGCACTGAGAAAGTAAAATATTACCAATATACCCCCTCAAGTGAGACCACCCTCCTATAAGGCGACTTTTTCATTACGTGTAAAAGAAATTAATCATTTTTTTATAAAAGATTTAATGCTGACATTGAACATGAGTGATGTTATTTTATTTATGCCAGAGATGTGACATCGGAAACTGATGACAAAAAAATCCTAAAACGATTGATTTCCAAAGATTTAACTGATGGTAAAATTCCAGAACTTCAGATGCTCAAGTCTAAGGAGGAGTTAATAAAAGAGGAGGAGAAGAAATCTACCTCAGACAGTAAACTTATTACAGAGGAAAAACTTATGGAGGGAAATGTAAGTACAGTGTATGAGTGATTGTTGTTTAATGGCAACTCAGCATTTTTTCAGCATTATCATGGCGAGAACAAGTTTTTCAACGCAATGATGATGAGGTCCACTTTGTACTAGACCAACATGCTTAGTTGAATTTTTATAGTGGTAGCTTACTGAAACAACAGTCCGCGGATAGGCATGTCGCCCCACTGGGACACATTATCCTGATTCCGAGCCAACCAAACTTTGATCTTTCTCCTTAATGCTGTGTGAGTAGCGGAGAACCAACAAATACAAATTTTATAGTCTTTCGTTTGACCCGGTCATGGCTCGAATACATGATCTACTGCACTCACAGCGAGCACACCAACTATTACGCCACCGATGCTGTTAGCACAGTATATGTTATAGACAGGTAAATGTAATAAAATGTTTTTTTATAGACTGGGAAATGTAAGTACAGTATATTGTATAGACAGGTAAATGTAATAAAATGTTTCTTATAGACAGGTAAATGTAATAAAAATGCTTCTTATGGACAGGGAAATGTAAGTGAAATGTATTTTATAGACAAAGACGAAGAATTTATGTATCTGAACCATTTTAAAATAATCAGAAGAGAGCTGTATAATTAAATCAAAATACACAAGTTGTTACAACATTTATATTGTGTATAGATTATGAAAAAAAAATATATGTTATGTTCATTTAATTTTGCATGAAAATTGACTCTTTTGCCCACATTAAAGGGAAATAACTCCTTAAAAAATGTACACTTTTAGAATCAAGTTGGAAATATGCAAACGGTTTATTAATTTTTAATAGCATTTAGTGCAAAATAGATTTGAATGCATTTCTAGTCTTGTCTGAAAGACATTTAATGATTTATTAGGTCAGTCTTGGTGTGTTTGTTACGTACGCCAAGTCTTTAGGAGTGCCGTATGCAGTGATGGTTCTACTATTGTTTGGATTTTACCAAGCAGCATCAGTATTTAGTAATGTGTGGCTGAGTAAGTGGACATCGGATGCCACTTTAACTAACAGAACAATAGGACCACCAAATAGTACTATTTACCGAGACAAGAATGACTATTATCTAGGAATATATGGTGGAGCTGGGGCTCTTCAAGGTATTTCTTTATCTAGGCATATATTGTGGAGCTGGGGCTCTTCAAGGTGTTTTTTATCTAGGCATATATGGTGGAGCTTTTTTCAAATTCAAATAAGACTTTCAAAATTCTTAGAAATTGTATTATTATTTTTTCTTCTTTATATTTATTTTTTTCATTTTATCTGTTTATGTCTCGGATATGCACACGACCAAAACCGAAAACTGTGAAACATTATGCAATCTATTATAATCAGATACATGCTTTGTTCAGTATCTCGACTTAACCAAGAAGCACAAAGCTGAAATTTATCCAAGTATGATAACTTTTTCTGGCATGACAGTGCCACAAACACAGTCTCATAATGCCCCATTGACTTAAATTTGTGGCCATACTGACCCAACAATATTGTTAAAATGCACCAGATACTTTAAAAATGCATGAATCTAGCATTGATGCAGTCTAGAATGAACTCTGGAAAGCTATCTAAAGTGGAATTTTATATTAGTTTTTGGAAGAAGATATGACAGACGTATTATTAAGATTCAATATGTCAGTTAATATCTGTGAGCAGAAAAATGTTTACAAAATACAAAAATGTATATCTTTAATATTTTTTTTTTTTTCAGCAATATTCGTCTTTTCCTACGTGGCAATCTTTGTGATACGATCAATAGCAGCTTCTAGAAAACTCCACAACACGATGTTACACAGTGTAATTAGGTCACCAATGTCATTTTTTGACACCACACCGATTGGTAGAATCGTGAACAGGTTCTCAGCAGATATTGATACAATAGATAATGAGCTGCCTATGACAGTAGAAATGTGGTTGGATACAGCTTTCCTTGTTGTAGCAACAATGGTGGTTATTTCATATAGTACGCCATATTTCATCATTATGATTGTTCCGTTTAGTGTCCTTTATTTCCTTGTACAAGTAAGTATGATCACATGATGTCGACATAAATAGCGGAAATCAGGGTTATTCTGTTTAAATTCGCTGAGAACTCCCACATTTCTTAGACCCACAACCTACAGGAAATTTATGTAAGAGTGAACCCTGTCTAAATCAAACCTCCTTGGGACCAGCTGGTGTGTTCAGAAAAGACAAATGTTGGGTTTATGCTGTTTAAATTAACAAAGATTTGCTCTATTGGGACTTAATTAAGTTTTTACATGATTTCATTTTGTACAAGGTTAGGTCTAGACAGGTATCACTGTATTGTGAATAAGTTTGAAATTTCACTAGTTTTCCTTGACAATTCAAAAGAGATTTGTTATATATCAATAAGAAATTTGACAGTAGAATTCAATCAAGATAATTTTGAGTCCTGTAAATGTATTTTAGTGAGTGAGTTAAATGATTGTTGTTTAACGACAAGTGAGCAATTTTTCAGCCATACCATGGCGATACGATAATAGGTTGTATTACGATGAGATGACGGTGATGTTTGTTTTGTTGGATTTTTACAGTGAAATAACGGTTCATTGGTAAACATGTCACTCCACTCTGACACATTATCCTGATTCCGAGTCAACCAGTCTTTGCTCTTACACTTTAACACTGAGTGCTTATTGGAGAAGCAACAAATACTAATTGTTATAGTCTACAGAGGCTTGAACCCATGATATACCTTACTTGGGGCGAACACACTAACCATTACACCACTGATATAGTTAGATATTTTAGTGTCCTGTTGATGCATTTGAATATAAGAAGGGATCAAAATAGAAATGTAATAAATAGTGGACTTTTGTATTTCTATAAATAGATAGTCACAAGTAGGAACCACATCACATTTTAAAGAACCTGCAACCAGCAGTTAAAAAAGAAAGTTGTTCTGACACAGTATAAAAAAAATAATAATTTCATATTTGAATCCAATGCTTTATAGACATCTATGAAATTTGTCCAAAAGATGCAAATTTTAATGAAAAATAATTCAGTTATAGGGACAAGCAGCATTCAACATTCTGCATCAAGGTTCACGAAATTGTATAGGGGTTTGGTTGTCCTAGTTAATTAAATTGTGTCAGTCCTCAGTAATTTTCAATTTCAAAATGGTACCCGGTAATCTTGTGCCGGTTCTTAGCAAAATCTGCTCAAATTTTGCTGGTAATGTCTGACAGGACTGACAAATTTCATGAATTCTGTTGCAGCTGTACAATGCTTGTGTAAGGCAGAGTAGATTTCTGTTAGATATATCATGTTGGAAGTCTATTCCTTCTCCAAATTAGCAAGTTGAGAATGACTGTCATGGATGAGTGATTACATGCTCCATTTAACCTCTTGTTTATCTTCACTATTAAATCTGCTGCAAATTAAATTGTGTGGAACAAAAAATTAAAACCAAATCATCAAAAAATTCATTTATTTGAATTGTCATTTTGTTTTGCACAGCGATTTTACGTGTCCACTTCTAGACAACTAAAAAGACTTCAGTCAAAAACACGATCACCGATCTACAACCATTTTGGTGAGTCAGTCTCTGGAGCTAGTGTCATTAGAGCTTATGGAGTACAAGACAGATTTATTGACATCTCAGACGACAGAGTAGACTTGAACCAGAGATTTGTGTATGCCAGTATTACTGCAAACAGGTGAAAGTCATTTGTAATTATCTGGTGTAAGAAGAGTTTGAAGATACCAAAGGGGTAATCAGAATCCATAAATCTAAGATACCAAAGGGGTAATCAGAATCCATAAATCAAGGGACAGACAATGCAATTGCAAAAAGAAAAAGGACAAACATTGATCTACAAAACACCACTACACAGGCAACTAAAATCAAGTAACACGAACCCCACTAAAAACCAGGGGTGAACTCAGGTGCTCCGGAAGGGTAGGAGTTCCTGTTCCACTAGTGGCATCTGTCATAGAACACTTGAGTTTTCAATAGCTCAGATCATGAAACAACAAGTTAAAAATATTGCTTTTTTCGTTGGTATGCAATGGAGAAAATATTCTATACTCTATTACACATGAAAGTTATTTTTATATGGCAATTCTTTACTGTTTTGCCAAGAAAATCAAATACTATTCTCCATGTTAACACAGGGATCTTCGTGGTGGTTCTCGTATTGTAGTTGGATTTATAGCTACCTGTGCAATCAGTGCCTTTTACTGCTGAAGTTATGAGTTCGAATGCCGCTCATGGCGAGATGTACTCCATACAACATTATGTGATAAAGTTTGTCAGTGACTTGCGACAGGTCAGTGGTTTTCTCTGAGTACTCCTGTTTCCTCCACCGATAAAACTAACCGTCACGATATTACTGAAATATTTTTGGAAGTGGCATTAAACACAATAACTCAACCCTAGCACATGTATACTCTATATACATATATATAAATATATTTCAAATGAGTTATGAACATCATCACTTATTCATTGTTAAAGTATTTGGTCTGAGATCAAAACATTTACAGTAGTTTTAATATACATGTACATATAATTTGCTTCTATTTACATGAACATGTATATTATCATAAATCATATAAATCTATTTTCAGATGGCTTGGAGTTAGATTAGAGTTTCTAGGCAACATAATCATATTCTCTGCTGCTATATTTGCTGTGTTAGCCAGAGGGTCAATTGATGGCGCTATTGTAGGACTTTCTATTTCTTATGCATTACAGGTTAGACAGGAGACTTTTGATATACCTTTCTTGTTTTTATAGGTCTGTCTTGTTGAGTTGTGAGTTTGAACCTTGTACATTGAGAAGTGTGCTCGATACAACATTATGTGATAAAGCTCTGTCAGTAACTTGCGACAGGTCAGTGGTTTCCTCCACTAATAAAACTGACCGCCACAATATAACTGAAATATTGTTGAAAGTGGCATTAAACACCATAACCCTAACCTAATCCATGTATAATCTAACTACCTCAGTGGTGGAATGGTTAGCATGTTCTCTTTGAGTGTGGTAGATTAAGGGATCAATAAAAGTGATTGGACTGAATTGATTTTTATACCCCACGCAG
>MJUT01012477.1:281718-306511 GCA_002080005.1 Gigantidas platifrons | reverse complement strand
GAAAAGGCATAAGAACTTTACTCCCATCTGAATTGTAGTGTGTTCAATATTTACTAATCTTCTTTGTATTTATTAAGGTACTAGTATATACATGTACTGGTGTCTAAAACCATGTCCATATTGTTCTTGTCATTTAACAGCAACACGTGGGATGCCGCTAGTGGAGCAGGAGCTACTTACTATACCCTTCCGGAGCACATGAGTTCATACACCCTTCCGGAGCACATCAGTTCATATACCCTTCCGGAGCACATGAGTTCATATACCCTTCCGGAGCCAGCACATCAGTTCATATACCCTTCCGGAGCCAGCACATCAGTTCATATACCCTTCCGGAGCCAGCACATGAGTTCATATACCCTTCCGGAGCACATCAGTTCATATACCCTTCCGGAGCACATCAGTTCATCCCTCTTATTTAATGGGGTTGTGTTATGAGTTGAGTTGTTACAGATCGAAGAACAAAATAAGTTCCAGATAATTACTTTCATTCTTATACATGTATGTATAAAGATTTTCAAAGTTCTACTACAATACTACAATACCTGTTTCAAACATCAGATAAAATATACAGTTAATAAAACCGTAGGTATCTAATTTAGTGCACACAGTGTGTTTCTGGAATTATAACCTTCATCTGGTACGGTCAAGGTCAAATGATAAGATTGGAACGCCAATTAATTTCAGTCTTCGTGAATAAGCAAGCCAAATGGTCTGAACAGGATATCGTTTATCAGCTAATGTCACACCACTACCTATGCCATGAGGGGTTTATGGTGTGTAACGCCACTGTCAACAGTATTTCAGTTATATCGTGGTGGAGGAAACCGGAGTACCTGGAGAAAACCACCAACATGTCGCAAGTCACTGACAAACTTCTGTGAACTGCATGCTATGATCTCTACCTTCCTTTTAATTACGTTTAAATGACGTTATTATGGCATTGTAAATTACGAACATAAATGATATCCAATAACTATGTCAGTGCCGAAAACAGCACTACTACACGGATGACACAGTCGGGGACTAGAAATCGGCTGGTAGAGATTTCGACCCAGAGATAGTTATAAATCCGCAGATATCTAATCTAGTGTCCACGATGCCTTTCTGAAATGCCCAACATCATGTACGCTTGTAGTTAAAAGATTGGAAAACCACATAATTTAAAAAATCTTTTGGAGCAAGCTAAACTAAGGCAAAAGGACCGAAACAGGGTAACCGAAAATCGGCTAATGTTCACTGTGTCATTTATGTTATTTCAAACAGTAGCCTGAACTAATTAAAGGAACTTTACGTAATTAAAATTTGAAATTGATTTAGAAGACAATAAAACGTTTGTTTAGGGTCAAGAGTGACATTTTACAACGTTGGTTTAAAAAGTGATAAATGTTTACTATTTTAATATGTCACTTTAATGTTTGTTGTCACGAAATATGAGAATAAATAAGTTAATTAAAGCAAAAAGGGTTGGAATTTATACTTTAGAAATGTGTCTTGAATTTAAATTTAAGTCAACAAAAACAAACGGGAAAATCTCAAAATCGTATATTTTTCTTAAAACGCAAATACAGTTTGCAAATTATTTTAATTAGTTAGAAATACACATTTTATTACAAAGTTTCGTACCTGTGCGAACATAATTTGTGTTTGGAAAATTTCATAAAATTAAAATTATTTGCACCAGCTGCAATAAATATATACAAAATTGCCCTAATTAATTGCCCGTGCATGGTGCAATTAATATCTGTTTTAAGATATGAAACTTTGACGCATAATTTCAAGTAGTTCTAGATGATTATCGGGGACGATTTTTAACTTTCCCATTGATATGAATTCATCACTGCCAGTTTGGATCTTATTTACCGTTCTGTTGCCAATCATTTGTGTATTTGGTAAGTAGAACTAATATAATTAACATTAAAGTAATTAATTAATGGATTGATTTTCAATAAAGTAATTTATTCATCGAAACAAGATATGTTTAATATATTTACATAGTTAGATTAAAATAAAACTTCGTTCTCATTTTTTTAACCTGTAACTTATCATTTTGATTGATTGATTGATTGATTGATTGATTTTGTGTCGTGCTTTTTGTGCTTATTTTAATTTCAGTGGATTTTTTTCATGTTTATTCTTTTTATGTCTCGTACTCGCGTGTAGAAAACACTTGCATAATCGCCATCATTTCACTAAATAAGACTATTTTAACCCCGCCACTTTTACTACCAAGCCAGGCATGAGAGTGATCGGTAAACCATGTGTATTAGGTGTATCGATTTCTCCCTCTTTCTATGATGTTCGTATTAGATGTAGGGACTATGCCGACATTGTTGCATTTTAGTTTTTTTCTATCATGCCTTACTTTTACTGTATTTTCTTTCGAAATGTTGAAAAACTTAGATAATAGTAATAAAAATAAAATATTTATTAAGTAATGGCTTAACAAACATATCTGTCAGTCTTAAACTCAGACTTTGTACAACAATATGCCTTTTTTTTAATTTCTTAGATTAATTGTACTGTACATACAAATAAAATAACAAAACGTTCCGTGTTGACCCTAAAATGACAATTGAAGATCAAATACCAGTCTAAGGCCTAGAACAATGCAAATAAATTATACTTCTGGTAGATGAAACAAAATCAGTGCGAAGCATATAATCATACAGAAGGGAGGTTATGGCGGTTAATGGCACTTTCAACAATATTTCGGCTATATCGTGGCGGTCAGTTTTATTGGTGGAGGAAATCCGGAGTACCTGGAGAAAACCACCGACATGCCACAAGTCGCTGACAAATTTTATCACATAATGTTGTATCGAGTACACCTTGCCATGAGCGGGATTCGAACTCACAATTTTAGTTAAAACAAAAATGAAATAATTGGACAATATGAACACGTTCAAAGAATTGGCGACGAGTCTTAGATTTCTTGCCATTTTCACGTAGCTGGGTCTCTTTATTCCATGTACATCTAGTTCTTGCAATTGAATCATATAATTGTGATGTTAAGCTCGATTTGAAATGAAATTACGCAATTCAATTAAAGACAGACATATTTAAGGGGACGGGTGGTCAGTACATAAAATTAAAAACAATACAAACACATAGGAATAACAAATACAAAGAAAAAAAGCTCAGACAATTCGAACTTTGAGAAATCCGGTAATAGGACCTTGGACTCCAAAAGCAATAACACCCCTCTCCATTTAATGACGCCAGTCGTCTTTCCCGTTACAGGTATACATTCTGAAAATTGGGGATAACACTTAATAAGATGGAAATGTACATAAATGTACTCACTATTGCTGAATAGATCATTCGGTTAAAGTTGACATATTCTTTTACAATTTGGAACTTTTAAGCATATATATTCTGCATTAAAAGGATGCAACTGGCAACGTCTTCATTTTTAATTTATTTGGGACAAATTGGCATAAACAGTAATATCAAGAATCGTAACGGATTGTTGTCATAGTTAAACAACTCCACAAAATTCATTTTAAAAATGGACAAAATCGTTATTTTGTGTTAATTTTCATACATGATTTATCAGGTCTACGTAATCGTCGTTGTCTTGAAATATTCGTTGATAATTTCAACTGTCGATTTCCAAAGAATCATTTAAAACAAGTTTTGTGTGGGGGGAGTTAGGGTTATGGTGTTTAACGCCACTTTCAACGGTCGTTCTGTTTGTATTTGCATCTTGCTAAATAGGAAAGAGACACTTCACATTTATGTTTGCTGTGCTACCGGTCACAGTTTGTCTCAAAGTATATAGAAGTAAAATAACAAACAAAGAATATCACACTGTCTGAACGGTTACACTCCTTTGGTCCGATAGTCCGAAGGGCCGATAGTCCGAAGGACCGATAGTCCGAAGATCCGATAGTCCGAAGGGCTGAAGAGCCGATAGTCCAAAGGTCCGATGTAGTTTGGTTAGAATATTCCGCTGGTGCCCAGCCTCGTCAGAATTTTTTTTCTACCATGTGTTTTTCTACAGTAACGCAATTTGCCAACATTATAACCAGTCTAAAAAAAAGTAAGAAACCGAACCTTCGTTCCAAAGAGGGAATCGAAAGCCGTAAGTCCAAGAGAATCGGAAAAATCGAGCAGACGAAAAAGAGAGAGACAACAAAACAACACAAAAACCAAAAACATACACAAAAGATTACTATCATGGACCCATAAAAACAGGGTTAGACCAGGTGTGCCAGCAGAGTAAGCAAGCATCTCTTTAGGGACACCCGCAGTGAGTCAAATCCGGTGCAGAGGAAGAACGAAGCTGATCAAGGAAACACATCTGTGAAACAGTTGTCTCATAACGGTCCACCAAGTCGTGATGGCGTCCGTAGAACTTCAGGAGCGATGATTTCAACCTTTTAGCAACATAGCCTTGTCTCATGAGTTTGTCAGTTAGCAACCGGACTCTGTCTAGAAAATCACGATATACACCACAAGCTCTGGAGTAACGGACAAGCTGTGATATATAAACTCCATACGCCCACTGTGTAGCATCACCGCCGGATATAGGTACCATCAAAGTGGGTGGAAAAACAAACGTGAAGTCAGGTAAGGTCAAATTCTTCTTATTTTCATTATATTCTACGTTTTGCTGACAAGTAAATATTTGTGATATTGATTCCTAATAATGTAGCTACTATTTAAGGCTGATTATGATCCATAAGTATATGTTATCTGGATGTGAATTGATTGATACCGAAAATATCAGCCTGCCGAGCCAGAATATGAAGTTTGTTGGCGAGTGAGCGAAGCGAACGAGTCACAAACTTCATATTCTGTCGAGCAGGCTGATATTTTTCAGTATCAATTATATTCACATTCAGATGATGTTTATCATCCTTAAATCAACCATAAACACGGATACATCTATATTTGTATTTTTCGCGGGAAAAATTACACGATTCAAAATGTAGTACGATGTTTGTTGATATTTCTAACGCGACAGTTCTTAATTTGATATATGTTTTAAAAAATAATGTTAACTAGCTAATGGTGTAGATGAATTTTATTTATTTTTGCCATCTTCACAGGAATTATCGTTTAAATGTTAGAAGAATTTGGTGATAACTCCTGCTGACTGTTGATAAGTCCTGCTCAGCTCACGCGGAATTTGATACGAGTTTTGTTTATGGAGCCAGCAGGTAGATATAGCCGGAGGGAAGGGTGATAATTGGCTTTCTCTCTCTTCAAATCGTCAGAATCGAACCGGGTGATCCCTGTTCAAAGAAGCATGTGACGAGTTCAAAGTTGTAAAAGACACGTTTATCCTTCAATTATTCATTTGACGTTTTTGTAGAACAAAGGTTTATCATATTTAAGCTTGAGCAACACTGTATTTTGAAATAAACTATTGTTTTCACAGAGAAATTCATGTCAATAAAGTGGATAAATTGTACGGCGAATAGTTGTTTACTGTACGGTGAATAGATACTTTTCTATTTGTCGTACAGCGATGTCGCTTTATTTACATGAATTACTCTGTGAAAACAATAGTTTATTTCGAAATACAGTGTTGTTCAAGCTTAAATTATTCTACAAAAACGTCAAATGAATAGTTGAAGGATAAACGTGTTTTTTACAGCTTTGAACTCGTCACATGCTTCTTTGAACAGGTACCACCCTGTCCGATTCTGACGATTTGAAGAGAGAGAAAGCCAATTACGGATCATAATCAGCCTTAAATAGTAGCTACATTATTAGGAATCAATATCACAAAACTTTACTTGTCAGCAAAACGTAGAATATAATGAATATAAGAAAGAATTTGACCTTATTTTACTTCACGAGGTACCTATATCCGGTGGTGATGCTACACAGTGATGCCGGTGCTGCAGGAATGTTGCCACAAAGAAAAGGGAAATTCACGTCATTTTGCGGAAAACAGCGTGTTTCCTTTCAGTTCCCTCCAAAATCCTGAAGCTCTGCAGTTAACGTGAAAGGGTCTATTGAGATGCCTGGAACTGCTAATACTAGAAATGGCGAGAAAACGAATGCATAATTCCATGCAGAGACAAGTATTATATAGCTAGTTGTTAATTGCAAATTTCACACGTCTGATCTATCGGGTACAGGCCAAATCGGCACATGGGCATATCGGTACCTTGACACTGGACACAGTTGGGTCGAAACTTCCCATTTTCCTTCACGTATCGTCTATACCAGCCAATTGTTTTTTTATGCAAGATCACGTAGATGTGAATGCACATGTACTTATACCAACAAATCATTTAATTGTTAGTAAATGTCATCTGTGAAAAGTAATAATACAAACATTTATAAAGAAATGTGCAAGAGATTCCTGAAAAGGGGACATTTTTGGACTATCGGACCTTCGGACTATCGGACTATCGGCCCTTCGGACTATCGGACCTTCGGACTATCGACCCTTCGGACTATCGGCCCTTCGGACTATCGGACCTTCGGACTATCGGCCCTTAGGACTATCGACCCTTCGGACTATCGGACCTTCAGACTATAGGGCCGTCACCGTCTGAACAGTTCCAAACCCAATAGAAAAATCATATAAAGAGGAGAAATCGATATCCTAAATTATCACACAAATACACGACAGATCACTTTCCTGGCTTGGTACAGGCACTTTAATCAAAAGTGGCGGTGTTGAATATGCAAATGTGTGCATCTCTTCACCTTATGCCATTGATTTTATGAACATTATTTTTTATTACGACAGATTGATTATTTTAAAAGGTTTGTTATTTTAAATTGAGGAGCAATTAACCGGATCGAGACCTCTGCTAGTTGACTGTTTGTCCCTTAAAGCATCATCCACCAGTTGTCAGAATTTCGTCACTGATATGTTTATTAGATATATTTATTATTGAAATTTACCCAGTTCCTGAATATTATATAATTGTTATTAAAACTAGGATTCTAATGCAATTGGTTATGCAACAAGCAAATTTCATTGGTCAATTGCATTTACATGTCAGAGTAAATTCTACGTTTTACCATGTTTGAAACTGCCACATCGCCAGGTAAACTCAATTTGCAACAGTAAGACCGACGATTTACGGCGGCAACACTTCAAATACTATACAGTTATCTCCTAATTATCCTCCCTCAGGCAAAGGTGACCTTAGCCGATTTTGTCTATCCTGTTTATACAGTTTGATTTTCTTGTTCCCACATAATATTAAAATCATTTGGTTTTCAAGCTTTAGACTTTTAGCGTATGTTATGAAAACTATTCAATTAATGGTTGGTATATATTTTTATTGCAGGTCAACGGAGAGCAGATAGGGTAGGTTTCATACCAAGAACAGATCAAAATGCAAAACGTATACAACAAAGGATGTCTGCTATACAGAAACTTAAATATAGCATGAGTCAACAAATGACGCAAAATGGAAGGAAGCAAAATAACATGCAAGCAAACGGAATGCGTTCAAACGGCATGGGAGCTAATAATGGAATGGGATTCAATAACAGGAGATTTAACAGAATGGGTCGTGGAAACGGAAATGGCGGTATGTTTCAAGACACATTTTCTTATAATGTGCCGTCACAAATGAATAGCATGAACATGCATGGTCACATGGGAACTGGGTATATGAATCCAGAGCACCTAGAAGCCATGATGGATTATGGTGGAATGGGCATGTATACTGGAGGTATGGCTGGTAATGGAGGTGTGGCCATGATCAACGTAGAAACGATGCGTAACGGGGGTATGGGAATGAACCAAGGAGGCATGATGGGAAATAATGGTGGTATGGGCATGCGCAGACGGGGGAGAAATAAGAAAATGAAACTTCCTATGTGCCAACCTATTCATGAGTGCGCTGAGAGATTTATACCCCCTCAATGTAGGTCTTCGAGATTTGATACTGTGAATAATATGATGTGTCGGTCGTGTCCAATCAACAGGTGTGAAGGCGGGGCAAAGGAATATTTTAATACGATGTATGAATATCACCCATCTAGAATTATGATTAGCATGATGTCATAGATCAAATATTTAATTAAAAATGAAATTCCATCCTTGAGTAGAAGCATTTATTTTTATCCTGCATAATTCTAATACATGTAGTTCAAATAATAACATCTAGAAAGTAGCCTATAACATAATTTTACATATTCTGAATGTATATTGTTACATTGTACGAGGAGTCGTCATGTTCGTGATCGTATGGTAGTTGGATTCACAATTCAAGTACATATGCACAGTGCCTATCTCCTTTAATGTTGAGTTCGAACCTTGCTCATGACGAGGTGTACTAGACACAGGAATTTGACCGATGGACACTAATTTCCCCGTGTTTGTCACAGGTGTATGTATTGTCAGGGCTAGTAACGATGTAGGGCATCTATTTGTGAATCCTGGGTCCACACGAATACTAGAAATAAACACAAGGTAAGAAACAAAATAAGGGGCGTACTGCTAAATTTCTTATTATTGTCGATTTCCATGATTTCTGAAAAATAAACGGATAGAATTGACTAACCTTGTGGGCCCCCATCAGCTGTTGTGCCACCGGTTTACTGTCGTATTCGTACTATTTTGCGTATATACCCCCGACGATCTGTTCCCAATACCGATTGTCAACAAAAGCGGGAAATTAATGTCCATCTGTCAAATGCCTGTGGTTTTCTCCGGGTAGTCCGGGTTCCTCCACTAATAAAACTGACCTCCAAGATATATAACTGAAATATTGTTGAAAATGGCGTTAAACACTATAATCCTAACCCCCTATATATGACAGGACCAGCTGCAACGTTTGACTAAAACTAACCCATATAAACCTAAGCAAACCACAGTGATTGTATATACTATTATACCAAGAAAGGTAACAATGGTTTATCATACGTGACAGCTTACTTCAAGGTCTTATACCACTAGTCTTAATACCGGACATAATGCAGAAAATGTCCTTACCTTCACTTTACTCTAGCATATGAAATAGAATACTAGTATATGGACTATATAGTGTTAGTCGTCAGTCCAACAAGTTGTTTAACGGTTAGATAAACCGGAAGGGACAATCAAGAATGGGTGATCCAGAAACACTGGTAAAATTTGGGCACAAGAAACAGAACAAATACAAAAGCAAAAAGAAAACTCCAAAAACCCAATACAGAAAATTAATATAGTGAGCAACATGGACTCCACCAAAAACCCAGCGCTCGCGAAGGATTAGCAGTTCCTTATAAGACACGTAATAACGTCCAATAAAAGTCTTGTTGGTGATAGACGTTTTACACGTAATAACGTCCAATAAAAGTCTTGTTGGTGATAGACGTTTTACACGTAATAACGTCCAATAAAAGTCTTGTTGGTGATAGACGTTTTACACGTAATTAACGTCCAATAAAAGTCTTGTTGGTGATAGACGTTTTACACGTAATAACGTCCAATAAAAGTCTTGTTAGTGATAGACGTTTTACACGTAATTAACGTCCAATAAAAGACTTGTTGGTGATAGACGAAAGGTTGAAAATTTACATAAAAGGGAAAAGATCCATTGCCATTTGAGATATGGCTATTTCGTAACTGTCGACTTGTTCGTAACGCCGACCGAATAATGTGTACCAATGACTTCAATCTATGACCACTTTCGTCGCCTTGTTTGAGTAGCCCTTGCGTCATCAGGTGAGCTCTGTCCCGAAAATCACTGTACTGTGCACAATCCCTAAAATAACATACACATTTTTTTATTATTATTATACCCCCGCTCCCCGGAGGGGGAGGGGGATATACTGTTTTACCTCTCCGTCTGTCCGTCCGTCCTTCCGTCCGTCCAAGATATTTTTCGTCGCATTTTTCTCAGCAACTATTGATGGCAGAAATCTGATATTTGGTCACAAGCTTCATATAGGTATACCATATTGTGGGGAGCGTTTTTGGACCCGTCAGATTCCTACTTACTGTTTGCCGACTTAGTTGGTTTTTATACACATTGAACATGTATGCACATTTTTCGTCACATTTTTCTCAGCAACTATTGATGACACAAATCTGATATTTGGTCACAAGCTTCATATAGGTACCCTATATCGTAGGAAGCGTTTTTGAAACCATCAGATTCCTACTTCCTGTTTGCCGACTTTGTTGATTTTAATACACATTGAACATATATGCTAATTTTTCGTAGCATTTTTCTCAGAAACTATTGATGGCAGAAATCTGATATTTGGTCACAAGCTTCATATAGGTACCCCATATCGTGGGAAACGTTTTTGGACCAATCAGATTCCTACTTCATGTTTGCCGACTTTGTGGGTTTTTATACACATTGAACATATATGCTAATTTTTCGTCGCATTTTTCTCAGCAACTATTGATGGCAGAAATCTGATATTTGGTCACAAGCTTCATATAGGTACCCCATATCGTGGGAAGCGTTTTTGGACCCATCAGATTCCTACTTCCTGTTTTCTGATTTTTATGCACATTGAACATATGTATGTATGCTCATTTTTCGTCGAACTGTCCTCAGTAACTATTGATGGTAGAAATTTTATATTTCGTCACAAGCTTCATATAGGTACCCCATATCGTGGGAAGCATTTTTTAAGTCGTCAGATTCCTACTTCCTGCTTGCCGACTTAGTTTGCTTTTATGCACATTTAACATATATGCACATTTTTCTAAGCAACTATTGATGACAGGAATCTGATATTTGGTCACAAGCTTTATATAGGTATGCCATATTGTGGGAAGCGTTGTTGGACCTGTCAGATTCCTACTTTCTGTTTGCCGACTTAGTTGGTTTATATACACATTGAACATATATGCGGGGGTATCATAAGTGAGCTTTAGCTCACAGTTCATCTTGTTTTTCCTTTGTTGTCGATTTCAAAATGATGGCAATTGTAATAAGCAAATTTGTGAATGTCAAACTCATTTGATAGATAAGATGCAGATAATCACCGAATCGTGAATTGTTCATTGATAGAACATCATCTATACAGAGGATGCTGGAATCAAAGGTTGGAACTACCCATTGGAATACCGATAATCTTTTAAACCACTGGTCCACATAATATGTTGTCGATCAAAAAGTTCATTTTAAATTTATCTCTACAAATAACAAGATACTGATACTTCTTAGAGAAGCAATGCGGACTCAAATTTCTATGTCTAGTTTTAAGGTGCGCATGTGAAATAGTGGTATCAAAATGTAGCTATCTAATTGAGTGCATGCGATGCGTTTCTGGAATAACCTTCATCGGGTACGCTCAAAGCCAACATATTATACTTAGTTTAAAGTTATAAAAAAATCAAAATTTTACAGTTGTTACAAAAATACTGAGATCTAGAATTATCGATTTTTTAATGACCATATCTGATTAACGTTACTTCTAGAAAAACTTATATTAATACCTTTGGCGACCCGTTTTGGTAGCTGTAAGAAAAGGAGTTAAAATTTGATAAAGATGCTTGGTAGAACGCATGACAGCTTTCGCTATATAGCGTTGCTTGTATGGACATGACACTTGTGTAACTTTGGTATTCAGTACTATAAGGGAAGATCATAATCCTAATCTTTCATAGAAAGACCAAAGGAAGACAAAACTGACATGTGATTATCAATGGTTTCCTCTTTTGATAGCGTAGTTGTTATATGGTAGGATGACCTTGTGAGCTATCCAAGCCTAATGCTATTTTTCGGCAATCGATGTAATGTTTTGCTTATAATAATGGTGTTGTTAATTATGGGCCATATGTACAGGAACAACAAACAGTGTTGTGAATGATGGACATTGTTTCAGTAGTCTCGTTATCTTTGAATATAGATGTTGCTTTTTTGCTCATTGACCTTTTGAGTTTGCTAAATCGAATTTGAATCAATTACCCCATAGCTTTTAAATAGCCCATTCTGAAAGGGTATAAACCTCTTCATTTTTCGCTTTATTTATTTTCTGTCATAGTCTTCCACAGAGTCTATAAGTATATAGTTTTGAAGTTGTATTTCCAATTTATGGACAGTGGCTTAGTGTATTTTAGACCTTTAGTAATGATTTTACGGGTTCTGATTCATGATTGGGCAAGCGGACTATATTTGTGTCAAGAACACTCAGATGGTTTAGTTTTGAAGTCGTCAATGCTGAAGTCCTGCAATACTCGTCTATGGTTAAATAATTTGAGTGCAATGGGTGAAGTGTGACAATATGAAATGATAGGAATATATTGATCTTTGAAATAAGGTGGCACCATGGCTCTAACAGATTTAGTGTGTAGGATATTTGCCACGGTTGGTGGCATCCAAACCATTGTTAGCAAATGTATCGTCACAGGCATGTCCAATATCCAATATAATAGCAGTCAGTTTGCACAGAGTAAAATAAATATAAGTTGTTAAGGTTTGTAGGCAAGTATATACAGAATTTAGCTTTGAAAGTGGTAAGGAATACAGTTTTGTGTGACTATGATGCACTCCTAGTGGTGTTTAAATGAACGGAGGGATACTATTTATAGATACACCATGTAGTTGAAGTGGAGTGTACCAACTTTGTCATGACTCTGTTTACATTTAGAAGGTGGTGTTGTCGAAAATGTTCATGACGTTCACATTTCTGCATCATAGACTATCCATACTCTCAATTTTATCTTTGCATCTAATATGGTATTGTATTATCCAGATTTCGAATCCAGTATTATTTCTGTCTACTGAGTGATGTACTTAAATAAGGATTGTTACTATGAATGCGAACTTTCTCTGAGATTAGAGTGGTCGTGCTGTCTAAAGTGATAACTAACCTCAGGAATTAGGTTGTAATGGATAACTGATCAATGACAACACATGTATGTGTTCAACCTTCTATTTGCTATTCCGATATATACAAGTCCACATAAGTTGCATTCTAAGGTTGTAATGGATGACTGATCGGTGACAACACATGTATGTGTTCACCCTCCCATTAGCCTTTCCTATATATACAAGTCCACATAAGTTGCATTCTAAACCGTAGACAAGATTTGTTGATTTTTAAGTCAGATCATCGTAGCTTCTGGTATTATAAGACTATATTTGTTACATTGCTAGTAAGAAGTCGTTAGTCACCAAAGGGGTAATTACAAGCCGTAAACCGAAGATGGACAGACACTACAAAAATGACAGAAATTAATAGATACAATAAATACAGAAATTAAAAGGACAAACAATGATCTACAAAACACTAAGTTCAAAACTAAAGATTTGAGCAACACGAACCCCATTGAGGCCCGGGTGGGGAGGGGGGACTCGTGTGTAAGCGTACTTTTATTCCGGCGTGTAGAATTTCCGGTTAGGGTTAGGGTTAGGGTTGGAGTTAGGGTTAGGGTTAGGGTTAGTGTTAGTCGCCAGTTTTATGTTTTATTGGTTCTAATAAGACCAGACGTCCGTTTACTTCAAACTACATTTTAATACTAATTAAATATCATTACAAACATATGATGAGGAAAACAGAGTAGTGCCTAAAGCTTATAAGCGTACCGTGGGGACTGTCATATTAAAGATAGAAAGTGTTGATGATAAGTTACAGTCACAGCATGTAGAGTTACTGTATGCTAACACACATAGCAGATGGGTTAGCATGGAAAAAATTACCTAGTGCAATAATTCCTCTGGAAATTATATACACTAGTGTAACTTGTTCTCTGGAAAGAATACACTGGCGGAAAGAAAACACTGTTACACGTGTACTACAGAAGGGTAAACCGTTCATGTTTTACCGACTAGCAGAACCGTCGTGTTACTCTTGTTCCAAACTCGGTGATAAGTCATGAATAAGAAATATATTCCGCAACGGCTAACCATATGATTGGACGATCAGGGGTGAATTTACAATATATTGTTAATGGATATATCTAACTCAGGATTTCTAATATTGTTCAATATTACATTTCTCTGGTTTACAAACATTTTACAGTGTAAGAAGTAGTGTTCATTGTTTTCCACATAATTATCACAGTCAGTTACAATAACAAGAATCGATCAGACAACATCTAAAAAGGTCGCCTTTTAAGCTACTACAATCTTGCCTTAAACGTAGAATATATATATACTGGCCAGACGTGAACCAAACGAAAAATATTAAGGAGGATTTACTGGATTGTTGTAGTAAGTCTTTAATCATGATTTTAGTATGCAAAGTTACTAGGTGAATCTCTGATATATTGGGATAAAAAATTTCCAGAGATGAATAGTGGCTGGAAAAATTAATATTGATATAAGGGTTAAAATTCTTTTTTTCCCAGCCACTATTGTCAGATGTTAACTTGTAAGGTAACCTAACACGACTCCTATCGAGATATTGTCATATGTTAATGTATGGCCAAAGAAAAAAGAAATAGAAACATGAAACATATAATGTACTTAGATTGCCATACTAGCAATCATGGTGTAAATATTGACATACATTTCAGTTTTACTTGCTGATCATAGGAGAGATTACAAATCAACACCAACAACAAATCACACCAACACCAATAAAACGAACTCGGTGATATAACAGACATGATGGTTGGAGTGGCGATAAGCACCAATAATGGATGCCGTTTACACTTATTTGCAAAAGTTATCATGTTTATGCTAAAAATATTTATGTAAAAATGTCGGTTACCTCCCTTTTTAGTAAAACCCAAAGCGGAGAAATTTGGAAAAAAGTATATTATATGAAATATTGCCAACGAATTAAATATATAGAACATGATATGACAATTTTATGAATCTTAATGTACAAAACATATCAGTTTTGCAAATTTTAGATATTTAAATCGATTTTAATTAATTTTCCTCATTTGCTGCGCACCTTCCATGCGTCGCATACTCCATTTCCTGTTTACCGGCAAGACAGTTCATGTTCAGAAAAATGGGTTGTTTATTTACAAAGCTTGCTTTCTGGCGAAGACCAAGACACGAAGAGCTACAAGAAGAACAGCCCAAACAATATTCATGGCAAGTGAAATACAAAGGTCCAACATCCCATTGTATTGATAGGAATCTGTCGTGCCATCATGGCCACGTCGCAGGCAAATGACAGGCACTTGTTTCTATCCATGCCTGGGAAGATCGACGATCTTCCCATGGATAGAAACAAGTGCCTGTGTGTCATGTCCATAATAATCAGGGCCAGGGTGGCTCAATGAGTTAGGTAGTTGGATTACTGTAGTAGCCCTACTACCTGAGACCGGGAATACATCGACAAATAGGTTGACCTCCAGCCAGCGCTCTAACCTTCTGAGCCAAAGAAGTACTTCGCTGGCTCAGCCGATTAAGGCTGGCTTTATATCTTCGCCACTTCCGGTCCCACAACACCCTCCCCCCTTTTCTTCTTAGGAGGGTGTTTCATCTCGTGGGTCCGCCACAGGAGGTCAAATCTCATCGAATTCTCATCCAAACTCTTCCCCTGCCTGTAGCGGTCACCCGCAGTACCATTGTAGTAGCCCTACTACCTGAGACCGGGAATACATCGACAAATAGGTTGACCTCCAGCCAGCGCTCTAACCTTCTGAGCCAAAGAAGTACTTCCCTGGCTCAGCCGATTAAGGCTGGCTTTATATCTTCGCCACTTCCGGTCCCACAACATTACCTAACAACTCATTTCACCTTTTTGGATTCGAAGCAAGAGTTGTTTTCTGATATTGCCTGCCTCCGAATCCCTTTTGGGATTTGAAGCCAGAGTTGTTTTCTGATATTGCCTGCCTCCGAATCCCTTATCAACCATACAGAGTTCTATTTGGGAATTTTTTTTTCAGGCACCCCCGCCTTGAACCAGCGTGAATTACGCCTGCACCTCAGTGTCGTGCCAACTGGCGCTGGATTATTCATAAGTAGACATATTTTGCTGCAATATCGGAAAACAACTCTGGCTTTGAATCCCAAAAGGGATTAGCCTATTACCAATATGGCGTGGGTTTGCACCCGGCTTTAAATTACAAAAAAGGGTGCACTTGAGTCTTGACTCACAGCCACAAGTCTTAATCTCGTTGAGATTAGGATTCCGAAGAAATTTTCTGTCTGTATCTTCATCATTTATTTGTTGATTTATGATTACTTAATGTACATGTGCATTAACCATCATACGGTTTGTTCATTGGATAATTTTAAAAGTGACACACCTTCGAGTTTGTCTCAAAGAGAATTTTAAGCCCATAATGCGTGAGAAGATGTGAGGCGAGGATAGTCAACAGACCTGTGAAATGTAACATAATATTACTGCAAATTTTGCATGTGTGTTTATTGAACATAGTTTTAACACAACGATGGGGAACCCAAGTCACCCATCTTTTTAAAAAGATATTAGATGCATTTGATTTAAAATACTGAAACAGCCAAATATTTATGCAAATTACCAGATAAATAAACAAGTCTTGTGTGTAATTTACGCCAGTGTCTGTTGGATCTGCGTGACATTCTCAGAATTTTGGAAATATCGATTAAAAAGTCACACTGTAAATAGGTAATCTGTTGATTAGCTATGTGTCTCTTTCCCAATCAAACCCAAATTAAAAAAAAGCAAACATAGAAATGACAATCGTTATGTAATATTTATATAATATACCGGTAGATATTATGTAAATTGCAGGGTTTGTTTTTACACTACATCAATATAATGCATACATGAAACTGAAGGAGATCTAGCAAATTTAATTGGGAGATTTTTTTTTACACTAATTCCTAAAAAATTCATCTTAAATATTTACAAAGGTCAATTAATTTCAGTCGGCAAAGTAAATCTGGTGTATTAACAAACAACCAGCATTATTAAAATACTTTTATTTGATATAGATGCATTGAAGACAGTCGGGTACTATCACATGACCTTGTCAGGAGTTCAAAATTATGTAGATCCTAGGTCGATGACCTTTCGCTATACATGTACATGTACTGTAGCATTCAGAGTTTTACATAGAGTATAAGCTGCTCCTGCGGACCTTCTGAATTTCTTTTGAAGTGTCGTTAGCTTTTGACAAGTTTATTAAACTATTCAAACATCTAGTGCATCAAATCATAGATCTGTTCATTTCATTAAAAATTTTCATTAGATATCAGGGTTCGACATTAACGGGACAAGTGAAAGCGTCTTCGGGCAAGTGAAAACGGCACCCAACTTGTCCAATCGGGCAAGTGAAAATGATTCTGTGATATGTTCGGGTCGTTATATTTTATTACTGATAAATAAAATAAACACCGGTCGTGTGTCTTCTAACTCAGTGATATGGAAATGTTTGTTATCGTAAACAATTACAGTCATTTTCAAAATTCGCAGAGATAAAGTGCAGCCATGCTTTTTCAATGTTTTTTCCACCTGTCAAGGTCATTGATCTAGATCGCCAAAGCGCTTAAGATATCGGTAAAATGACCATGATCTAAAACGTATATGTGACGCACACTGTCAGTGTGTATAAAATGGCCACCAGCGGTGTGCCCAGTGGAACCATTCTGGCTGTTCATTTACAGAAATGTTCGTATTTATCAAACGAAACAAGAGTGATGCAAAATGTTTAACCTTCATGATATTTTTTCTGACCTTCATAGGAAAGATAGCAAAACCCTGATTTGCAATATCTCTTTGAGTTAAAAAAAAAAAAAATTTCCCTATGTTAGGGGAAACCAACAATCAATTTTACTTGGCCTAAGGAACATCTATACTTAACTTTTCTAACAAAAATAGCCAAATGATTCACTAACACTATGCCCACATCATAAGGTGTAAATAATTAATATGAGGGGTTATTCTACTCTATGAACGGACATTGTAGATTGCATAGTTCTGCACTACATGCATACATTTTTTTGTATATGGCATTTAAGAATTCGGGCTAGTAGTTTACAG
Source organism: Gigantidas platifrons (assembly GCA_002080005.1). NCBI lineage: Eukaryota > Metazoa > Mollusca > Bivalvia > Mytilida > Modiolidae > Gigantidas > Gigantidas platifrons. The sequence continues at coordinate 288,703 of MJUT01012477.1, read as the reverse complement.
TTTCGGACAAGTAAAATCAATATGGCACTTGCCCGAATGGACAAGTTGGTCAAAAATTTAATGTCGATCCCTGGATATTATATTTAACAGCTCCAGCCACAAACAGTTATCAAGTTTTTTGGCATTTAGGGAACCGCCATTGTTGTTGTTAAAGTGACAGTGTCTATGATTTTTCATAATTTTTAAGTTTGACAACAACTTGAAAATAAGATAGATAAATCCATAAAATGACCAAATAACCATCTCAGATAAACAGAAATTTGTTTAATTAGATGTAATTAAACAAATTACTGCTGGTCAAGCTCATTAATTATTCATGACCCAGTATGATAACACAGAACGCATTGTCCCAGATTTATCAAAACAAAGACATGGATTATCTATCTTTAGACTAAAATGTATAATTCATACATGTTTAATGATAAATTACACATATTTACCTACAAGAACACAATTAATTTATCAATCACAACTCAAATTATTAGCCATTTTCGGTTAATGTCAGTTTTCTTCTATGGTTAGATTTTCTGACAAGACATTTTCATCAACAAACGATTCCGCACGTGCACAGCTCATCATACAGAGGCGGAGTTATCTTGATTGACTTGAATTAGAATAGCTCAGACACAAATTGCTTGCGAACACGTTTTCCCCGAAATATTTTGTGAAAACCAGTTTTAGATGAATTTTTACTCATTTCTGTAGATTTTCTGACAGAAGATATTTTCATCAACAGACAATTCCGCACGTGTGCAGCTCATCATACAGAGGCAGAGTTATCTTGATTGACTTGAATTTGAATAGCCCAGACACAAATTGCTTGCGAACACTATTTCCCCGAAATATTTTGTGAAAACCAGTTTTTGGCTGTTTTAGATGAATTTTTACTCACATCTGTTCAAGTTTGGGAGAAAAATTCCGATTTAAAAAATCTGACAAAATCATAGACACTGTCACTTTAACTTACAGAAAACAAACAAAAAGGCGGGAAATATAAAAATGTATGTAGATCTTGGTTTACCGAGAACCGTCTTCTGCACGTATAAAGTACTCACAGCCGAAAGGGGATTTATATATCTTGTGAAATAGTTATGCACATTGGGCAGTATCACTAGTGCCTTGTGATAAAACAATCAATGAAACTTAAAACCACCCTGTTAAAAGACTTTTTTTTAGACACGATAGCCCTTGAGTGTTCCAAAGTCCACTGAGACAGCTTTGGGTCATATCTTCTCACAACAATCTAAAGCAAAAAGTACAAGGTGATTGCTTAAAAGTTCTGTAAAAAACTAGGACCTTCCTAACAACAAGACAGACCTTCAGGGTTTAAAATTGAAAGGTCATCTGGTAGGACAGCTCAGCTATACATCCTAGCTTTTTCAGTTTGCCATATTGTCTGTATTGACAAACTAAACCAAAACTCTGTGTGTTACATTTTAGTGACAGTAACATCCATACATAAAAATGTGTCTATATATAGCAAGAGGAAACATTGATTTCATTTCATTACAAGCTGCTGTTTCAAAATCCATCACAACAGTCTGGTAAAAATTGTTTGTCCACCGATGATCCAATTCAAAGCAATTCAGTCTCATCAATATAATAGCTGACAATAATGTTCAGTGGTTGAAGTTAATTAAAAGTTGAACATGTACAATTCTCACTTGCAAGTTTTTTATTTTAAACTTTTACTTGTTGATCTTTTTATTTCATTTATATTTGTTTTTATATATATATTTTTATAGAATATAATATAATTCATATACATATAAAATGAAAAAGTTTTGAATAAGACTATATTTTATTTTATTACAATTTACAGGTAATTAACATTTACATGTAAATTCAGATGTTAGCCAGGTGAGAATTGATTTTTTGAAACATTGGCTGAGTGTGGGAATAAACTATTTGAAGATACATTTGTAAATGATGAGTTTAACTACAAGGAAATTTAAACAACTGTCCAACAATGGATTTAAACACCTGTAACAACAGGTCATTATTTAGATCACCAAAATGAGTCAAGAATTAGTGTCAGTAGTCCATATGTGAAGGCTATATTGTTAACATAATTAGGTGTCAAAGCAATGAATTTTACAATGAAAACATTTAATTAAACAAATCATGGATAAATTATAGAAATTGATTGCATGTGTTTTTACACAGGAATTTTCATCACGTGGGAGGGATCACAGGTATTGGTCTGCAGAAAACCAGAAAGATCACATGTATGATAATGATAGAAAATAATGATTTTGTAGGAAAAACTATTGATCACAACATGGCTGCTTATGTAATTTTTCATCAACATTCATGCACAAAGAGAGGCCGCTTTGGTCGTGATCGTATGATAGTGGGATTAACAACTACTTGTGCAATCGGTGCCTATCACTTCTAAAGTTGTGAGTTCTAAGCCTGTTCCTAGCGAGATGTAAATGATTTTGACCTTCTGAAGTACCACTGTGCCAAATTGGCCCAAACTTAGATATGATACTCCTTTGATGGCCGTCTTCTAGAATTTTATCCAGTGACATTATCCTACAATGTACATCCAAGATGACTGCCATATGCGTGGCTTTTGATTGGTTGAAAATTGGAAAAATTTTCTTCTGAACCACTGGATGAAATTAAGTCACTGTTCATTGTAGTTTTCAGTTTGATTTATCCATGGTAACGTGAATACACAAATATTTCAATTTAAAATGGTTGGTTCCTTCAACACATGAGGTTTACATATATGTATTTCCATGATTTTTTAACTTCACAGTAGCTATATACCGTTACACGATATAAACTATGCAACATTGGTCACCCTAAGCAGAAATATGATTATCTTGATCATGTCAATATGAGACCAGATAAATCTACACCTTTTCTTTGAATATGGTCACTAAAAGGTGACATTTAGATTTTAATGAGTCTGTCATTACAAAGGTCTTAAGCTTCTGTCTGACCTATTGAACATTTGATCTGCTGGAGATCATCATCAAACAAAAACCTATTTTACTGGGCCAATATTTTAATGTTTAATCTCTAGAATATTTAACTATGAGTGCTCAATTGCCTCATTTCTCCATTCTTCACCAATCTCACTATATTTCTTTTTAGTGATTTTGTCAAGGATTGTCTCTCCCTCAACATCCCCCTACTTTTTTGCTTCTGGTCTCCTGGCACCTGATTAATGTAAGAGCATACAATAAGAAACACAGTATACCATGGACAGGTGAAAACAATGGAAACAACACTTGTTTCTGTTCTTTTCATGTATTTGGCAGTTGTTTTGAACTTTTTGACTTTGCAGGATAAACCACACTGTACATGCATTATCGGTAAAAAATTGAATTTATTTTGCACTCATTGCAAAACAGGCCATTTAATTTAGATAAGCTGGTACAAATGAATTTTATACATGTAGAACACCACGAATATCGGAAAAAAGAAGACTCCCTCCATGACTCAATTCTAAATACAATGAACAATACTAACATGTAGAACTAGGGGTTTTTGCCTGGGCAAGCAATTTGGGCTTTGTGTAATCCGTTAAAGGAGCATTAGCTACGATTTTGACAAAAAAAATTATGTTTTGGAAATTGGTAAATAGCTTTAAAATGATGAAATAAAGGTAAATATTTCACATTTTAACATGACCTCACTCTTTCCCTTTGTTAAAAAAAACAGAATTATTTCTTCATATTATCTCATTAGCACATGCGCCGATGAATGTGACTGATGTTTCCATTGGCAGCATAAATTGTGACCCGAATAATGCCGATAGAGGGCGCAGTATTATTCGAGTTACATAAATTGTGTACAACATTTTCCGCAAGCGTATGTATAAATTACCGGTCTTTCAATCAAAGTATACTACCATATTTGTACTCTTAGACATATCAGAATCGAAATAAATCATGGAAGCCAGAATGTGTTTTGAGTTTTAACATGGATTGGCAGATATTAGTAAATTTTATTCCTCGCTTCTGGCTCTGGATAAAATACTAATACAATGTATCTGCCAATCCATGTTAAAACTCCCAACACATTCTGGCTTCCATGATTTATTTCTTAATTATTAAACAGCTTATCGAACCACTTTCCGCCTTTTGTCGGTTTTGAGAACGAAAATAACTATTGATTACTTATTTGCTTGCAAGCAAATAATTTGACCTTGCTTTTACCGTATGCAATTGACCTTACTAGTGACAGGTAAAAACGAATAATTTGTATTTTGTCGCTTATTAACTGCCAACTTGGATGGTTCTTTGTCGATAATTAATAAGATGACATCCATTTCTTGATCGATCTCAAAACACAAGCAGTTGCACAGTTTTTCCCCGATGCGCGTACATTTCATAACATTTATAAGTTACAGAAGCATGTTTTATTAAGGCATCAATCATATCTGATAGTTTTGATGGGTAACAAAAATTTACGATTTGACAGATAANATGGTTCTTTGTCCGTAATTAACACCGACTAAAAGCAGATTAGCAAAAAAATAAGAAATAAGTGCATTTTTGTACTGATTTAATGAGATTCGACAAACTCCGTAAACAATGTCGATAATTAATAAGATGACATCCATTTCTTGATCGATCTCAAAACACAAGCAGTTGCACAGTTTTTCCCCGATGCGCGTACATTTCATAACATTTATAAGTTACAGAAGCATGTTTTATTAAGGCATCAATCATATCTGATAGTTTTGATGGGTAACAAAAATTTACGATTTGACAGATAATGCCCCTTTAATTAAGCTTATAACAGGGAAGCAAATAGAAATAACAAGCTATTTTTATCTGACATTTGAGATCAGCTGAAATTTTACTGGACGTCTACTTAATGGCCATTATCCGACTTTCCTGCAGAATTTCTGACGAATATTTTCTTGTATAATTTTTTAGGGATATTTTCAATCTGAATCAATACATATTTTCTATACTTTGACTGTTTATATTATGCTAACGATTTTTTATAAATGGGCACTATTTTTAGTAAATTTACCTATATTATGAGAGTTGTGAAAAAATACTTATAATTTATTTATATTTTTTATGTATTTAGTTACCACAAAAGGCAAGGTAAATGACTATTATGACAGGAATAGTCATCCCATAATGTTTTTTGTCAATCAATTGATTTTTTCGCCCATTAATTCAATAGAGTTGATGATTTATTATTGAGCACTCAACTACTATTATTGACATCGGAAATGCACAAAAGGACCATTGAAGACAGTGATTGTGACTGTTAAATAACATGTGTAGTCTGCAAGAACATCGAAAACAAATCTTTTTCCAGTATTTGTTTTCTTCATCAAAAGATATTTGGAGGACTACCTAGTAATTATACATGTAAATGTACTTATCATCAAGAATCGTGTGGAATCTGATGCAAGGAAAAACAAGTTGTCTTTGATTGGCAAACAACTAATGTTAACATATGTTAAAAAAAACTGCTCCCTTTAGTTACTTGGCAACAGAGAATAATGAAATGTACAATGTTAAATCTCTATAGGATATAAGGAAGTCATTGACATGCTTTTCAATGAAAACATGGGGCACAAAGGAGATATTGATGTTTGAAATTAAGTTGCGCTTAATTCAATGTAAAAAAAGAACTGTTGTCTATTGGGTTTTGGTAACATCTAGATTGTATTACTAGTAGAGTAGTCACAAAATTGTATAAACTTCCTTGTTTCTTGTTAATATTAAGAGGGTAGTGATTATATCTGTCATCAGGATTATGGTGTTTAATGCCACTTTCAACAATATTTCAGTTATATTGTACGTATGTGGTGGTAAATTTTATTGGTGGAGGAAACAGAGTACCCGGAGAAAACCACCGATCTGCCTGAAGTCACTGACAAACTTTATCACATAATGTTGTATAGAGTACCCAGAGAAAAACAATGACCTGTCACAAGTCACTGACAAACTTTATCACATAATGTTGTATAGAGTACCCAGAGAAAACCACTGATCTGCTATAAGTCACTGACAAACTTTATCACATAATGTTGTATAGAGAACCCAGAGAAAAACAATGACCTGTCATAAGTCACTGACAAACTTTATCACATAATGTTGTATCACCTCACGATGAGTAGAATTTGAATTCTCAAATTTAGTAGTTATAAGTATTGATTGCACAGGTAGCCATAAATCCAACTATAATATATACAAGCATGACCACGACAATCCCTTACATTTATTGAGAAAATAAGTACTTTTTATCAGCCTTTACTTACAAAATTTCATTCTCATCACAAAATCAAATTAGCTTTTATTTTAAGGTTCAAACTTCATTAGGAAGAAAATTAGCTTATATTTTTTATAGATATATTATACTCTCAAAACATAAATTTTAGCTGATCTGAAAACACGACAGGATATTAGTTTTGTAAAGCATTGTGTTTTATCACTTTGCACTGTTGTAATCTGTTGTATCCAGATCATCCCTTTAATTGGAAATTTAAAAAAAACACGAGAACCCTGCGTCATTGTCATTGAATTTTATCTGCTTAATTATAGTAACATGACTGTCTGAATTTTTCCAATAAGCAATAAATTTTATTATCAGCAGCGGCATTCCTAAAATAGAAAAGTAACTATATTTATTTTTTATATTTTTATTTTTAAATAAATGATAAATGATTAAATCAATAGACTATTGCGTTTCCTTTATGATTGATTGGTGTTTAATGCCAACTTTAGAGCAGTATTTCAGTTACATCGTGGCGTGATTCCTTTATGATTGATTGGTGTTTGATGCTAACTTTAGAGCAGTATTTCAGTTTTATCGTGGCATGTTTCCTTTATGTGTACAGAACGTCATAGATATAATTATAACGTCATGTTTCTATGTATATGTAAGTAAATAAATTTGCAGCAAATGCTTGAATTTGATTGGTTAGAATTTTTTATCCATCATGTCATAGATAAAAAAAATTAACCGGAAGTCACATGTTGGGGTCTCAATTGGGAAA
>MJUT01012477.1:246913-272826 GCA_002080005.1 Gigantidas platifrons | reverse complement strand
TTATACATGTACTGGTATAGATGGTTTTGTTATGTTGACATATAATATTGTGGCTATCCAGGCCCTTATACTCCCAAAGACTTCTGAATTATTTAAGAATTGAATGCATTCTTTTGAAGTTTCATTGAGGTATGAAAGCATTGACCGAAGTACATTTTAAATGAAGCACTTCATGTTGAAAATGTAGTTCGATCAACGCTTTCATACCCAATGAAACTTCAAAAGAATTCATTCAATTCTAAATAATTATATTTAAATCACACCAAAATTTAATATAGTTGAATTTTTCATTGTGAATTTTATTTGTGTTAGATTATTTGCTGTTGGAAATTACTATGTCATTGATTGTTTACATCTGACGTCGTCATGGAGGCACGTGCAAGTTCGGGTTTGAGATTCATTGTGATTTGAAACATCTCTTTTATAATCATGTGACCACTTCATAACCAATCATATTGTAACATTTCAATGAAAACGGAAGTAATGTAATTATTTGTCTTTCCAATCTATTGACTAAAGCGTGCCTGATGAAGATTATTGTAGAAACACTTCATGCACACTACAGATACTAAGTTTGATCAGTTTTTATCAATATAAAATTTTAAACCTCAATCAGGATTGGATAGAAGAATTTCAGATTAATTTTCATCTCATTGCAAAGACCCAAAGTATAAGGCTTCCTTATACAGAACAGCTTAGCGGTACTTCCCAGAAGAAAAATTAGTCTTGCTTTACTAGTAATTTTAATTAAATTTCATTTAATGCTAGTAATTGTTAAATATCTTAGAATGAAATTTGTTGATGGTCACTAGGAAATTGTTGATAAAAATGTCTAACTATTTCAAAGTGGTTTTTTTTAAGTTCACCTGCCATCACATGGTCTGTTCGTCATGAACTTTTCACATTTAAACCTTCTCATCTGAAATATATAACTGTAAAGACATCAGGGTACAAAAAGAATTTAAAGTCTCATTTCAATGGAGTATTTTCTCTAATTTCCTTATAAAATTCATTCACACACTTTTCAAACAGATTCTACCTAGTGATGATTTAAGCTGGACAATAATCATTATCCTTTTTATTCATTGCCTTAATATATAAATTAGGTAGTGAATTCGAATCTCAATCAGGGCGAGGTGTACAATATTATGTGATAAAGTTTGTCAGTGACTTGCGACAGGTCTGTGGTTTTCTCGGGATACTCTGGTTTCCTCCACCAATAAAACTGACCATCACGATATAACTGAATTATTGTTGAAAGTGGCATTAAACACCATAAACCAAACCAATCTAAACCTATATAGTGATACAGGCTCTTGAAAGCCTCTGGTTTTTAAATCCACTAATCATGCAACTTTATAAATAAATAGGTTGATATGGACGTTATCAATTAGAATATCATACTTTGATGATAATATTCTTGTCACATGATAATACTCTTGTCACGAAATTAAACAAAATCAATTTAACTCATATTTCTATAGAATTTGTTTTCATTATTAATTGTAGTAAGGGATCGTCTCAAAATGTGACAGTTTTTTCAAATGAAGTTAGTTTCATTTGGCTCCAAATGAAAGTGAAAAACAGAATTCAATTTTATGCCGTTTTTTAAGTGCCTTTTTAAAGATTTATTGACAAATCTCAATGTGCAATTTTGTTTTTTTCCAAACGCGACATCTGAAAACCTACCACCTACCAAACGTGACAGCTGAAAACCACCCACCTACCAAACGTGACAGCTGAAAACCACCCACCTACCAAACGTGACAGCTGAAAACCACCCACCTATCAAACGTGACAGCTGAAAACCACCCACCTACCAAACGAAACTAACTTCGTTTGAAAAAAAACTGTCACATTTTGAGACGATCCCTAACTCTCATATATTTTTCATTTAAATTGTGACCTCATTGATGGTGTCATTGTTAGCATGCTCACCTCGAGGGTAGAGGTCATTGTTTGCATGCTCACCTCGAGGGCAGAGGTCAAACCAAAGACTATAAAACTGCTATTTGCTTCTTCTCAGCTAAGCACGTAGCATTTAGGAGTTAGAGCCAAAGAGTGGTGGGGTCGAAATCAAGATAATGTGTCCGAATGGGGCGACATGTCTATAAGCAGAATGTTGTTTGTTTCAGTGAGCTAGCACTATAAAAATCCAACTAAGAATGTTGGCCGAGTACAAAGCAGATATTATCATCATCTCATCAAAAGTAACTAGTTCTCGCCATGATACAGTTGAAAAAGTGGTCATCGGCGTTCGGCAGCACTCTCATTCATTTAATTTGGGTTTGTTTTTTCTGATTTTCTCTATTTTTGTTCTATTTCAGAATTGTAATATCTACATATTTGATCACAGTGCAGCTATTAACATAGATGATTGTGTGAACTGTAATTTTTTCTTAGGACCAATCAAATCAAGGTACAATGTATTATTATTGATTATCCCATGGTAATTAATATCTGTAGAGGAACTACAGATGTATATGGTTAAAATGTTAAATATGTACAATTACTTTATGGGATCTATTAAATTGAAGTCATTTTACTTTAGATGAGCTGTTAAATGGTCATTGAACTTACTAATTACTTATTACGACCTATTAAATAGATTTTTTTCACATTTCTGACTTGATTCTACAATTATACATTTACAGGAGTTATTTCCCTTTGCGGCAGGTAAACAGGTTACCTTTTATGAAAATAACATGTTTTTCCCATAATCTGTTAAAAGTTTTAATGTTGTAGCAATTTGTTAATTTTCAATTTGCGATAAAATTATCCTCATGTTTTACAAGGTTCAAATATCTACAAATTAATTCGTATAAAAAAGATATAAAAACATATAATTTAAGAATCAAATCAGGAATGTGCAAAAGGTCAATTAAGGTCATTGAACATGCTTGATTTGTTCTAGTCCATAGGAAATATTGATTTGGGCTTTTTTTTTCATTTTTCATTTATCTGATAGAACTAAATCACACTTTTCTGACATGGCACATTGCCACTAGCTGTACAATTCATCTTATGAATAAAGAAGTAGCATATTTGTGTATTAATATTTTAATCAGCATCCCCAATCAGATATGACTTTTAATTGGAATGGTATTTATCTGATGGTTCCATTAGGTCTTGTTAATGAATAAATTATGTCTTGCCTCAGGTTTGCATTAATAAATGGGAATATAAAGTAATGCACTAATGGAAATATATATACATGTATAATATATTTAAGAAATAATTCATGAAAGCCAGAGTTTGTATACAGTTTTAACATGGGTAACATTATTTTTGTACAAATTTTATCCTGAGTGCTAGCGAGGGATAAAATGCAACGAAAATAATGTTACCCATGTTAAAACGTGATACAAACTCTGGCTTCCATGAATTATTTCGATTCTAGTAGGAAAAATCGAACTTATTTTTTGAAGTGGAAGTCGGTAATGGAAATGCATCTCATAACAAAATTCACTAACCTTCATGTTTTACAGTTTACAGTTGTTTTTCTTTTATGAATAAATAGACTGTGATGCTATGAAGTTACTGATATTTTCCAATATAATGGCATTTTGAATTTAGCAACTTAAACAAGTAAAATGCTCACAAAATCTTAAAATAAATCATTAACCATGTGTTTCAATGTCAGCGTTCTTTGTAAACGACTTCTGGAAGATGTTAAATTTCAAAAGTCAAAGTCCATTGATGGTTCTTTTAAGTATTTATTCCGGAAAAATTAAGGTAAAAACAATACGGGCATTTTTATGTTTGTTATGCACCACAGTGCTGTATGAATACATAAATTCACTAGGGAATTATGTTTGTAATTTGTTCGTCAATACGCATGAGCGAATTAAAATATATCGTGAGTTTTATCACTGTATTATTTATATAGCCAATGAAGGAAGTCAAGTTAGAATAACACCTTCGCCCTTGTTTTATAATGGTTAAGACCTTTTGAGATCAATTGGGTCAAAGTCCCATGTGAGTTTATCGTCGGTAACACACGACTTGTCAGTTCATCCTGGGAGCCTCTGGTTTGTATGTTCCATAACTGATATTTATTTAGTAGTTTCCATAGCAACATAATTTGATGGCTCAAATATTCTTGTTAGAGGAACAGGCACTTGTGGCACGGAATTGCCACCCCCTTTTTGGCTCACCTGGCCAAAGACCATGTGAACTTTTGCCATCACTTGGCGTCCGTCATCCGTCAGTCGTACGTCGTAAACTTTCACATTTTAATCTTCTCCTCAAAAACCACTGGGCCAATTGCAACCAAACTTTGGTGGAATGTTCCTTGGATGGCCCCCTTCCAAACTTGTGTCCGGTGATCCCGACTTCCAACCAAGATGGCCACCAAGCTAAAAATAGAAAAAGGGGGGATGACATTTTAATTGTCCATTGCTGCTTTAGTATAAGTCAAAATGAGCTCAAATTTTAACTGCAGCTACATGGCAAGGAGTGGTTTAACATATATTCCGGGTTTTTCTGTGGAAAATTTTTTTCAGCTGATTTATACCGATTATGCAAATTAGGCAGATTTTGATAAAAGATCACATTTAAATCTTCTCCTCTGAAACCGCTGAACCAAATTAAACCAAGCTTGGCAGGGATGGTCCCTGGATGGGTTCCTTTAAAAATTGTGTCTGACAGCCCCGCCCTCCATTCAAGATGGCTACTGTTACTAAAAATATAAATTTATTCAATTGTCCATTGCTGCTTTCGTATATTAGTCAAAATGAGCTCAAATTTTAACTGCAGCTACATGGCGAGGAGTAGTTTAACATATATTCTGGGTTTTTCTGTGAAATTTTTCTTTCAGCCGATTGATACCGATTATGCAAATTAGGCATATTTTGATAAAAGATCACACTTAAATCTTCTCCTCTGAAACCGCTGAACCAAATTAAACCAAGCTTGGCAGGGATGGTCCCTGGGTGGGTCCCTTTCCCAATTCTGTCCGACAGCCCCGCCCTCCATTCAAGATGGCTGCTGTTACTAAAAATAGAAATTTCTTCAATTGTCCATATTGCTGCTTTAGTATAAATCAAAATGAGCTCAAATTTTAACTGCAGCTACATGGCAATGAGTAGCTTAACATATATTCTGGGTTTTTCTGTGAGATTTTTTCAGCCAGTTTATTCCATTTAGGAATATTATGAGATAAAAATCACATCTAAATCTTTTGCTCAGAAATTTGAGTTGAAATGATCTTTGGATGGCCCACTTTCAAAATTATGTGTAACACCCCCATTTTCTTTTAACTTTAGATGTAAAATTGAAAACCAGGTGTCAGAGCGATTACAGGCTCATGGGAGCCTCTAGTTTAACTTTGTGTTTATATATTTATTTTCAATAACATGCATAAACAGTCATTGAATAATAAACATATATTTAAGTCAGCAGATTTGAAAGCTGTTTCCAATTTATACTATGTAATTAGGCATTTAATGAACTGTCAATACTTTCTTATGAGAAGAAAGTTTAAACAGTATGGTTAACAATTCCACTAATATCAGCGAAACGACAATCACCTCTCACCTGAAACCATCGAATACCAAAAAACATACTATCGCATGGCATAGGAAATTTAGGCCCTAGCTTGGGACAGGCACAAAAATGTGGCAGGATTAAACAATTTAATGAAATCCTAATCCTAGGGCCTCTTGTTACAATTATAGATTAAAATATGATTGGGTCTCTCTGTTTTGATCATGTTGATAGTAGATTTATCTTATTTTTGTGTATTTTTCAGTGTTTTTATCAGAGACTGTAAGAGCTGTAAATTTGTGTTGTCTTGCCAGCAGTTTAGAACACGTGATTGTAGTAAAATAGACGTGTTCCTGTGTTGTAACACACAACCAATCATAGAGGCCTCCTCTGGTATGAGATTTGGCTGTTATCAATATCACTATCCAGAATTGGAAGGTAATTTTAGACAAAATCTGTTTTTATGTTCTATAGGTACTGTATATGATTTTCAATTATTGATTCTTCTTGACTCATGGTCGTGATCATATGGTAGTTGGATTTACAACTACCTATGCAATCAGTGCTTATCACCACTGATATTGTGAGTACGAATTCTTCTCAGGCGAAGTGTATTCAATACAACTTTGTTTGATAATGGGATTCTCAGGGTACTCCAGTTTCCTCCACCAATAAAACTGACCGTCACGATATAGCTGAAATATTGTTGGAAGTGGCATTAAACACCATAACCTTAACCCTTCTTCTTGACAGCAAAGCTTAAGTCCAACAAATATGGGGGAAACGAAATAAACTGATAGTAATTGTTGTCTTGTCTTGGAAAACTGTACAAAAATGTGATGAAGTTAAACTGGTTCATAGGACACTAACATCCACCATTGATAACTAGAAATCAAGGGACCAAATGTAATATAAACAATAGCAATAACAATAAAAAAACATGAACTGACAAATGATTATAACATAAAGATGGAAAGTACAAAGGCCAGGTCAATAATGAGTTTGTCAGTGATTTGCAGCAGGTCAGTGGTTTTCTCCGGGTTCTCCAGTTTCCTCTACCAATAAAACTGACTGCCACAATACAACTGAAATATTGTTGAAAGTGGCGTTAAACACCATAACACTTACCCAAATAATGAGTTCATTTAGCATGAAAAACTTTTGAAAACACAACTTACTCTATTTAATATTTTTGATTCATGATAAAAAGATAAGAATATTAGACTTAGATATGTGTACATGTATATTGTTTTATTTTTAGATCATTTCAAAGCAGCAGGTGTTACTGTGTTTACTAACAACTGGGCAAATATTCATGACTTTACACAAGATCCTGACGAACAACATTTCTCTAACTTACCAGAGGTATAAACTCATAGAAATGATATGTGTATACTCTTTTGGGGAGCATTTTTGTATTATAGGATATAATACAATTTTGTTGAAGTTTATCGATATGTAAACTCGGCCACGGCACTCACATACTGAATAAAATCTGAAGGACATTATGTAATGTTTGTGAGTTAAGGACATTATGTAATGTTTGTGAGTGAAGAACATTATGTAATGTTTGTGAGGGAAGGAGATTATGTAATGTTTGTGAGTGAAAGGCAGAAACTTACACATCTATTAAATCATACAAAATCATATTTGATTCTTATAATTCCATTTAAGAGTGACATTAACATCCTTTTTAGCTCGACTTTTCAAAGAAAAAAAGTCGAGCTATTGTCGTCACTCCGGCGTCAGCGTCTGGGTGGGTTAAGTTTTCAGTTAAGTTTTTTGTCAGAGTCCATTTCTCAAAAACTATTACAGGTATCCATTTGAAACTTGGAATACTTGTTCACTATCAAAAGAGGAACCAATTACAACAAGGCAGATGACCCTGTGATTTGTATATCCAGAGTTATCTGCCCTTGTTTCGACATAGTACGTAGAAATTAGGGATATTTTTTTAGTATAATTAAAATTTCTCAATAACTATCAAAGCTATTAACTTGAAACTCAATACACTTGTAGAAAGTGTTGACTCCAATCTGGAGTTCGAAATTCAGAATAATCTATTGTTTTTTTCCTGTAAAGCATGGTTTTTTATAGAAAAAGTACATATTTTGAGAATTACACATTTCTCTGAAACTATAAAAGATAGAAGCTTAATATTTGGTATGGGTGGAGATGCCAATGTGAAGTTGTGCATTCAACATTTTTTATCCCTAGGACTCGGCCTCACCCCACTGGAGAATCTGTATAAAAAAATGCGACTGAGATCCCCACCCTAAACCATATATATTTATGATCAGGGTGACTAGGCAAATTAAATGCATTATAGCTCAGGCCCCAGGGTCATACCCCACCCCCTACCTGAAGTGAACTTTTTAATGGTTGAGATCCCCACCCCTAAGCCATATATATTTATGATCAGGGTGACTAGGCAAATTAAATTCCTTATAGCTCAGGCCCTGGGGGGTCATACCCCACCCCCTACCTGAAGTGAACTTTTTAATGGTTGAGATCCCCACCCCTAAACCATAATATTTATGATCAGCGTGAATAGACAAATTAAATGCCCCAAGATTTTGACTTGCAACTCGGCTGTTGCATCTCTGATGCTTCTCTCGATTTTTTTAGTTATTCCCCCTTTTTGAAAAATGCAATTTCTCAATAATTATGTAAATTGCTTGCAGTTTGATATCAGATACGAAAAAGTCGAGCGTCCAGCACCCGTGGGCGGTGCTCTTGTTAAAAGGGGCATTCATCATCGTATGGTAGTTGGGGTTAGAATTACCTATGCAATCAGTGCCTATCACCACTAACATTGTGAGTTCGAATCCCACTCATGGGGAGGTGTGCTCTGTTGCCCTTCTAAAGTATATTTTTTTAATTATATTTTGATTCTGTAAATTGTTAGCGTGTCATAATAAAACTGGATAGTAAAAATACCTATTCATCTGATGTTGTCTGGTAATTTTAAACAACAATCTATTGCATGACAAACTTAAAATTACAAAGTGTTTTCATACTTTGTCAAACGCACAACTGATTTCATATCTGGTTCCATCAATTACAGAGAGAACCAGTTGACACTCATAAGAGGATTAGACAGACAAACAGAATGTCACCTTGTAAACCAGTGAAAATGCAGGATTACCATGCAAGTTTACATAATATATAATAAAGTGTTTTATCATGCTATGTCCCCATGGTAAAATATCCAAGATTTCCAAGTAATTATTTCGTAATTTTGATCTTTCAGGATTCTAAAGTAGAAGACTTTGTGCCTATTCCTTTAGCAGAAGAATTTTCTAAAATAAATATATCACTAGATGTAGATAAAAGTGTTGTCCCGAAAACTCACGGAACTCGACGGAAACCATCTGATGAGGTGAGTTTTAAATTGATATTGAAAAATACTTTATTGCGATTTGATGATTTGTGTTTACTATTTTTGAACTACCTAGTGACAGGAACTATACCAGTTTGAAACTATTTCCAGCAGGAAATATAGTAATGTTAATAGATTTTCCAGCGGTTTTTTTTTTTTTGGGCAAGAATTACCTTCCTTAAAATAGATGGTGCGGTAGTCTGTTTAAAGTTGCTGTCAACATAGCGAGGTTTTGCAATGTAAACACAGACAAATTTACCTCAGCACAGCAGAATGAAAAACAAACCAAGCAACGAAGTATGCCATAAAAGTTTTGACTGATTACATGTGCAGAATGAGATGTTATGTACTAAGCATATTATTGTCTTCCCTCTCAGGAACAGTTTCCTATAGTGTTGTCTGGAGAGGTATAGAAGACACTTGCCAATATAAACTTGTGCTTCCACTAACCCTACCGACCTTGATTTTTAATACCTACCCTAAAGTTTATTTTGCCATTTTTGGACAAGTACTGTTAAAGTATAATCTTGGTAAAAAGTTAAAAAAATATAGAAAGTGTTGCCAACCCATTTATTTTTCAAGAATATTAGTTTAAATACAGGTGGGTTTTTTTTTTGCCTCATTAAAAGTGATATTTCTGGAAAAAAGGATTGGAGCAATAAATACTATAATTAAACCATCCAAAAATCCGTTTTGTTCCTTGATCAAAGTGTACCAGACCACATCCCATCGTGAGTTTATCGAACCCCATTAAAAAATACTGTCTATGTGCAGACTGACCATGGAACATGTTATAATCTCCTGTTGTAGCTAGCTTAGCTGTGTTATTATATGCACACAAATGCCTGGAATATTATTGATTAATTTACAAATGCAGTGTGGGAAACGAACGCTCGCCAACTCGCCAAGGCGAGTGGAAATGTCGGGTGGCGAGTACAATCCACTTTATACTCGCCGGTCTGGCGAGTAACAGTTGTAAGGCGAGTAGGAACATGAAAACGCTCGCCACGATAACTGGTATACAGCTTTAAAATACCATAGCTCCCAAACAGTTAAAATATATGTTAACTGTGTCATTTATCCAACATTTTATTAATCATTGCTCGATAAGAAAACATTCCATCATGTATCGTATCTATCTTTACCTCCAACGTTGGAGATCGTGACACTTTCTCTACAGAAAAATTAAGTATACAATCCCGACCCGCATAATTTTGCCAAGGTCGATTTCACGATTAAATGAAATATTGTTTCATAAAAAATAGATGTGATGACTTTTAAAATTAATGCAAATACAATAATTTGGTTTTGAAATATTTCAAACGAATTCGTAGCGAAAACCTACGCGAAAACAAAAAGTTAAATATCTGTCGGAACCAGATTTGACATACATGTTTTATACCGCGTATCAAAACTTAAAAGTCTGTGCTTCCGTACTTGATGAAGACGAAGACAACGAAATTGAGGAATAAGAGATCAATGCAGCTCTTAAGAGAGTGTTGATCCTTTTTGACCAAGTTAATGACTTGTCAAAATCTGCAAAATAAATTGTTGAACATTACTGTATTGTTTATTTGGTATTTGTTGGCGAGTTTAAAAAAAATGTCACTCTCCAAACATGGCGAGCTCTATTTCATTTTGGCGAGTACTTGTTTCAATCCACTCGCCATTTTGGCGAGTGTTTGAAAAAAATGGTTTCCCACACTGCAAATGTTGTTTTTGTTTCCAACACCACAACTAAATAACAAATAAGGACAATGACAGAGCCCTTAGAAATTTGTTAGGAGTTTGTCTGTCCTGTTTAAGCCCTTTGGTTTGCTTGCTTCCAAAGACAGCTAAATTACTTGGCTATCCAATCTTTTGACAGTAAACTTGCCAATAAGGCTTATTCCAGAATTATGTCATTCACACACTTCATTGTATATCTACATTTTTATTTATATATAAATTGTACTTTATTCCAGTCAACATTGATTGTTTTCTTCAATGATGGAAGTTCTACAGAGAGAGCAAAATCCTTTATAAATATAATGAGAAAGAATCATGTAAGTATGCAGTGAAAAATGGAGGTCCAAGAGAATTACATGAGGTACAACCATTCTTATATTTTTTTTGATTAATGATTATGGATTGTAGGATTTTAATTTTTTTGAATTGAATAAAGCACAACATCTATGAAAATTTAAACCCCACATTTTATATATTGTATTGATACCTTTTTATCAACCATTTCTTGGTAGAATGTCTGATATGATGATTCAATATTTATGTATGTTCTACATGTTTAGAATTGAAAGTTTTACAGTTTAATGTGTTATTTAATACTGACAGAAATAGTTCTGCAGAATATATAGACAATATTAGTGCAGTGTCTTAAAATATAAGGTTTATATGTATGAGGCTTAGCAACTGAGATATAGGTGATGTTCACCGAGCCTTTTTCCCAGTTTTGCACCAAATACACATAAACTTAATATTTTATGACACTGTATTGATATTGTGTTTATCCTGCAGAAAAATTCACATCAATCCATGGGTGGTGATATTTGCATTAAATAATAAAATTATACAATTATCCCTTGATTGCCCCTTTTCATATTTTCTGTCAATTGATTTAACAACCAGTTTCACAAAGCTCAACAAGTAAAACGTAAAGGGGGTACCAGTAAAGCTATATTTCATTCCTCGGCCGTATGTAACAAAAAATGTATCCAGTCAATGCAATTTGACTGCTCAAATAGAACCAATGCAGAATATAATGTTTTATTTTACAGCCTGAATGTGTGTTAATACAGACAAAAGAAGTCACATTAGAACCTGAGGATACCCAGCGTGTGTTCAATACAGATTCCTATGCAAATATTGTTAAGCAAGGTATTTATTATTATTTGCTTGAAATATAGCTCTAATGCATGTCTTCAAATGTCCAAACACTTTTGGAACCAAATTTCAGGGTTTATTCGGGGTCCTGGTTTTTCAGGATTCAGCTTAGGGCTGTACCATTTAAGTCTACCTGGGAGAGGGGAATGCCATTTTTTTCTTTTTCTGTTGGTTGTGGGGGTAAAACCATGTTTTTTTATGTTGGATGGGTTTTTTTTTCTATTGGATGGGGGGGGGGGAAGGTGTCTGAAATAAGTGGTGTTCCCCCCTCCCAGGTATATTTAAATGGAACAGCCCTTAGACAAGTTTCACTGTATTATTAATTTTTCAAACAGAAAATTTATTAAGGTAGATTTTTGAGTAGCTCACACGAACTGAGAGGTCATGTGAGCTTTTGTCATTTCTTGGCGTCCGTCACTGTCCATCTTCGTAAACTATTTCAAAAATCTTATCCTGTGAAACCATATGACCAATTTCAACAAAAATTGAATCATACTTAGGATGTATACTTTCAAAATTGTATCTGATGATCCAATCTTCCAACATGGCTGCTGTTACTATAAATATATCATAAGGGTAAAACTTACCTACAGAAATAATACAGGTGCATTTGTCCAACAAATAAGCTGACATTTGAATGATAGTTCTATTTTAATGAAAGATATGAATGGATGTGTTTTTCTGATTTTTGCCGAAAATTTGTAAATTAGGCTGATTTTGAACAAAAATAATTTTGAAATCTTCTCCGAAACTACTGGTTGGCAGAGTACCTTATTCAACCTCCCAATAACTATTCCAAAATGCTATGTAACATCAAGAATTTTGATATGATGTGCTCACTCTAATTTTTACAATCTGATTATCTCCCCTTGAATTTTACTATTATTCCATTGTGTATGTTGTGTCTCAAATGCACTTTACTGATTTAGGCAGATTCTCTCTAGTTTTATTAATAACTCGCTTGACATTAAACAACAATCACTCACTCCCTCACACATATGTAAGAGGATCAGTGTAAAACTCTGAACATGTTTAAATGACTTGTTTTCTATTTGACAGGACCAGTAATCGGGATAGAATTTAATGGTGATGACTGTGTTGAGAGTTGTAAGAATGAAGCTTTAAGTTTAATGCAGGGATCAATAGGACTTATATTTGTAAGCCAAAGTCAAACAGAAGCTGAGAAACAAATAGAAGACTTTTATAACTTTGCAGACATGCAAATGGCTGTTTGATGAAGATTCATTTTGTTGTGGTGTAAATATTTTAATATTTATTTATTGTTATAGTAATTAAGATGTAGTTACTGTTACAAAATTGTATGAATTTTTATTAGATGTCTCATATTTTTGTAAATTTATTGTTTAATAAGGGAGATAACTGCAAAATATAATATACCGTGAAACTGATTTGTAATAGACATTTAAGCTGTTATTTCAGTTTTTATGTTTCCAGAATACATTGCAGAATGTCTAATCCAAATCATCACTGTTTTTCACCCTGTTTCATCAAAATATTTCAATATATTTGGTCTATTTTAGTTTTAGATCAGAGAGTCAGACATATGTTTGTCATAAAAACAAAAATAATTAATAACTGAATCATTTAGTTATACAATTTTATTAGTTTTGATAATAATTATTGTTATCATATGGATATATGTCTGTTGTTGTTATATTAGAGAAAAGTGCAATTTTAGAATATTTACGGTAATGTTGTAACATTCCATTGTAATGTGTTGATTTCATGTTTCAATATTTACATGTAGATAGGCTAGATTTATTTTTATATCAATTCATCGTAGTAAGAACCCATCTGTTTTCGTCAATTATGGCTTTTCAAATCAGATTGTCTTTGAAACATTTTGACAATTCACATTGATTGTGCTATGGAGTTTATCGTCACTGTCAGCAGTTTTTCGTGTACTAAGCTTATTGAGGACGACCCCAGACTGATGAAAAAAATCTGACAAGTGAAAGCCTGATGTGTGGATAGTGGATACCTTAGCATTTGAAGTTCGTATTGGAATGTGAAGTCGCATCATTAGTGTTATACTTGTTGTCTCACGTCATCGACCTTGACCGCTTGTCCACCTATGACCTTATTCACAATTTAAAATGAGATTTTAAAGGAGACTGAATATCTTAGAAAGACTTATTCTTTTGGTCATTGTTTTTTTCTGGTTCTAATAGAAATTGAAGTCATCCATTTATCTTAATATAAATGTTCAGGTATGATTTAATGGTCCAAAGGTCATCTTTAATATTTGTTCTGTCATTTATGTATTATAGCATATTGTTATTCATACAGAAATCCATATTGTAGGCTCATTTAAGATTTTAACACAATGTAAGAAAAAAAAAGTAATTTCCCAATATGACATCTATCTTTAATTTTTAAGAGTTATTTCCCTTTCATTGATATATTGTTACATTTCCTATTCCATTGTATTTAAGTAAGAATCACTTTATCTAGAAATGAAAAAATGAAATATCTCTTAAATAATATCATGTTCTATTGGCAATGCATATGTTTTCTGTAATTGTTCAATAAAATTTTAACCCAAAATGTGACAGAAATAACATTCATTTTTAAACAAAAGTTTAAAATTACCTCCCTTTACAAGTTGTGGTTTCCAATCTGGCAAGGTATGTGTATTTATGAGACAAAACCATTACAGAGAGAATTCTCTGTAGAAAATACTTTGTAAAGGGAATTCTTAAATATTATACACCCTATGAGAGGATTAAATAAAAATTGTACAAATTAGGGGTAGATGACATTCTTTGTAACAATCAATATATACCATTATGACATAAAAATGCAATTACATATATTGTAAAAATAGTCAGAAATGTGCTTATGGTCTATTGTTGACTGTCATATGATTGATGTCTTAATGTGCCTTTTATCTATAGACTATTAGATTCTGATGTTAGCTTCATGTTCTTATCTCCATACTTTTGTTTTACAATGACACATATCAAAATGCAAATCAAGTTCAAAATTAGAGAAATCTGGCTTGCATTACTGCTTTGATAAAAGATGCTCAAACGGGTAACAAATTTAAAGCATTTTACAATAATGTTGAAATACATTGTATATAGGATTCAGCATTCTCTATCCAGAGTTGTCGTTCCTTTTACGCTACACAACATCTCTGTCAACGCTCATTTTACAAGATTCTTGTAAAACTTAGAAACAGTAAAAAAAATGTACTTAAAATTGTTTTAATTATTGTAAATATCAATAAATACGAAAATAAATCACTCTTTTCAAATCAATTCTCTCTCTTAAAAATGATTTTACCTCCCACTTCTTGGAGAACTATTTTGCAGAGGTAAAAATTAAAAAGTTAAAAACGATCACAAATCATTTTTAAGAGAGAATTGATTTGAAATGAGTGATTTATTTTCATCTTTATTGATATTTACAATAATTAAAACAATTTTAAGTAGATTTTTTTTACTTTTTCTAAATTTTACAAAAATCTTGTGTAATGAGCGTTGACAGAGATGTTGTGTAGGTGTAGCAAGAATGACAACTCTGGATAGAGAATGAGGATTCAGTTGTAGAAATGAGAGTTGATGATTGAAAGTTTAATATGATAAAAAAAAATGGTGGGGAGGCAATTTATAAAGTTATTTAGAATTAATATAACTGTTTAATACATAATAGCATTGATAATTTGAAAGATCATAAAATTAATTGATGAGAAAGAAGGGAATATGACAAGAAAATGTGTCATTGTTGTTGTTTTTTTCAAATTTGATAAACCATATAAAAAAAATAAAAACTATTGTATAATGATTGATATTGATTATGCAAATTAGAGATTATGACATTATTAAATAGCTTGACGAACACTCCTATTAGATATTTCAAAAATGTCTACAAAATTGTATGTTTTATATACAATAGTATAAAAAGTGAAGTGAGATGATTCTGTGTACCACGTGAAAATAAGATATATTTTTTAGAAATGGGGTTGATCATTATATTGTGTATTCATAATCTTTTACCATTTAAGTAACAGACTTTTCATGTTTCGAAATTTCAAGATTTCATCTTACACTATGTTAAGATCATCTTTATTTTTATGCGAGTTTTAATCCTAAGATACAGTCAAACCTACCCATGCAGTCACCTGTATTAAAAGGTCACATTTTTCTTGTTCTGTCATTGAAAATTTCATATGAATTGAACCTCTTTTAAGAGGTCACCTGTCTTATAACACCACATGTTCTTCTTCCCAAACGTGACCTCTTAATACAGGTTTGACTATCAAATGTTGCAAATTATAAGGTTGTTACAAAAATTTATGTTCCGTCCATGAATTGTGAATCTTTTTAATAGATCTGAATTTACTTATTATTTTTATACATTTATTTGATGTACAATTATATTTCTTTATTTTAATGTCAAATCATGTTTCTTATTAAGAATCAAGTACTTAAAAATAAAAAACAATAAAAATATTTGAATTGTTTTCAGTTTAGATGGCCATGTGCCTATATATTGACTTCTAAGTGTAGGTTAAAGCCTTGTGAGCAGTTTTTTAATTATATCATAGCAAGAAAAAGCTACATTTCCATTAGATGATGACGATGTATTAGGCCAACATGATCAGTTGGATTTTTATTCTGCAAACAGCAGTCCAAGTATAGACATGTCACTCCACTTGGACATATCCTGATTTGAACAAACCCGTGTTGGCTCTTTCTCCTTAATTATGTATGCTTATGGGAGAAGTAGCAAATACCAACTTTATAATGTTTTGGTTTAACCGACCAGGGCTTAAAACACATTCTAATATGACGTCCTTCAAACGCTTTGGGTCCAAACTTGTGGTAAAATATGCATATATTGGTATATCAGCTGATCGGCAACATCATAATTAGTTTTGGCTGTTATATAAAAATAAATACCGTATTTGTCCTATTAGAATAGAAATAATTCATGGGGGCTTGAATATATATTGATTTTACCACGAGTTGGCCCTTTATGCTGATATGTTTAGAGTAATTTTTAATTAGATAATGCGCTATATAAATACTGTAAATAATAATAATAATATGCTACCCCTCGCTGTCGCTCGTGGTAAAATTTTTGGCATAAAGGGCAAACCCGTGGTAAAATCAGTATATATTCAAGCCCCCATGAATTATTTCTGAAGTCCACAACTGTTGAGGTGAGCTCACTAACCATTACACCACCATTGTGGTGGATATGAGGGACAGTAGTAGTACAAGATGGTTTAATAAGTTTGATGTCTGGCAATAAACTCCATCAGAATTACAAAAAAATCTTTAGTAGAGTCTTAGTTTCAGAAAATCTGATTGGGTCATGATCATATCAAAGACAATAAAATTGGTATGTGTTGCTTCTCCACCAAGCACACTATGGAGTAAGAGCCAAGACTTGGTTGACTCGTAATGAGGTTAATGTGTCTGAGTGGAGCGTCATCTCTGCCCACTACAGACTTTTGTTTTAGTCTGCTGGCACTAAAAATTCAACTAAGCGTGGACATCGTCATCTCAAAAGCTCCACGAGGCCTCTAGGCAAATTATTAACACACATTCTATCAGGGTAAAACCTGATTCAGAGTTGTTGTGACAATTGATAATTCAGATGTGGATTCTGAAAATTTTAAAAGATGTCTTTGAGTGTACATACAATCTTTGTCGATTCTTTTCAGCAATAGCATTAAAATGCTTGAACTTTACCCTCTACAAAGCTATTCCTCACTCGAAACTAAAAGACAGATTAGAAGAATTAGTTCAACTTTGTTTCATACAAAGGGATGGCCAACATAGACACAAACATCTTGTTTAAGGAAGAGACAAAACTTATTTTGTATAGTAACCACTGTGATTCTAATGAATGTTCTCTGAAACTGACATCATCAAAATGTTCCTGTTTTTGATTGACGGTGTATTTGTTATGTTTGGATGTATCTTTTTTGTCATTGGTCACTGAAAACTGGATTTTTAGCCAGAAAAATACGACGGGTGTCACTGATAGAACAAAAAACGTTTACCCTCCCGGAACACCTGCTTCACTCTTAAGTTTTTAATGGGGATGTGTTGTTCAATTTTTGCAATAAATTTTCTTTACGTTTTAACTTTCGTTTATGATGTCGTATGATATGGGTTTCCTGGTAAAAACGATGGTCGGTTGTCTTAACTTCTATTTGTTTTATAGCGGGTTCATATGTTATTTATATTATTTGTATTTATTTAAGCCTTCTGTTGTCCAACATGATTTCCATACCAGACGATCTTTGTGTCGTGTAACAGTAACTCAACGGGTGCCATTAACGAAGAAGGAACAGCTGATCTTTGTGGGAGTACGTCAAGTTCGCCCTCGGTTTATTTTTAGTGCGGATCGTGTTGCTCAATCCTTAGTTTTCTGTGTAAAGTGATGTCGGTCATGTTTTTTTCTTTCTTTTTGCCATTGTATTGCCTGTTCTTTTTGCCATTGTATTGCCTGTTCTTTTTGCCATTGTATTGCCTGTTCTTTTTGCCATTGTATTGCCTGTTCTTTTTGTCATTGTATTGCCTGTTCTTTTTACCATTGTATTGCCTGTTCTTTTTGTCATTGTATTGCCTGTTCTTTTTGCCATTGTATTGCCTGTTCTTTTTGTCATTGTATTGCCTGTTCTTTTTACCATTGTATTGTCTGTTCTTTTTGCCATTGTATTGCCTGTTCTTTTTACCATTGTATTGCCTGTTCTTTTTGTCATTGTATTGCCTGTTCTTTTTGCCATTGTATTGCCTGTTCTTTTTGCTATTGCATTGCCTGTACTTTTTGATTGCCTGTTCTTTTTGCAAGTGTATTGCCTGTTCTTTTTGCCATTATATTGCCTGTTCTTTTTGCAAGTGTATTGTTTGTTCTTTTTGCCATTATATTGCCTGTTCTTTTGGCAAGTGTATTGCCTGTTCTTTTTGCCATTATATTGCCTGTTCTTTTTGCCATTGTATTGCCTGTTCTTTTTGCCATTGTATTGCCTGTTCTTTTTGCCATTGTATTGCCTGTTCTTTTTACAATTGTATTGTCTGTTCTTTTTGCCATTGTATTGCCTGTTCTTTTTTCCATTGTATTGTCTGTTCTTTTTGCCATTGTATTGCCTGTTCTTTTTCCCATTGTATTGGCTGTTCTTTTTGCTATTGCATTGCCTGTACTTTTTGATTGCCTGTTCTTTTTGCCATTATATTGCCTGTTCTTTTTGCAAGTGTATTGCCTGTTCTTTTTGCCATTGTATTGCCTGTTCTTTTTGCTATTGCATTGCCTGTACTTTTTGATTGCCTGTTCTTTTTGCAAGTGTATTGCCTGTTCTTTTTGCCATTATATTGCCTGTTCTTTTTGCTATTGCATTGCCTGTACTTTTTGATTGCCTGTTCTTTTTGCAAGTGTATTGCCTGTTCTTTTTGCAAGTGTATTGCCTGTTCTTTTTGCCATTGTATTGCCTGTTCTGTTTACCATTGTATTGCATGTTCTTTTTGCCATTGTATTGCCTGTTCTTTTTGCCATTGTATTGCCTGTACTTTTTGTCATTGTATTGCATGTTCTTTTTGCCATTGTATTGCCTGTTCTTTTTGCTATTGCATTGCCTGTACTTTTTGATTGCCTGTTCTTTTTGCCATTATATTGCCTGTTCTTTTTGCCATTGTATTGCCTGTTCTTTTTGCCATTGTATTGCCCGTTCTTTTTGCCATTGTATTGCCCGTTCTTTTTGCCATTGTATTGCCTGTTCTTTTTACAATTGTATTGCCTATTCTTTTTGCCATTGTGTTGCCTGTTCTTCAATTAATGAGTGCACTTCTGATTACCACTTTGGCATATTCAAACTTTTCATAATAATTTACTTGTGTTATATTTCTACTGTTTTGGTAACCCGAATAATCCAGTAATCCAGTCGTTATATTACGCTCCCGCTGACAGTGGATAGAGGGCGCTGAATTATTCGAGTTACTGTTTTGGTATCTAATATTGTTTCATCATTTTTGTTTTACAATTCTATAGTTCATACTATACATAAAAATATAGGATAACAAATTGGGTGAACTTTATGTCATATATATTTGTCGTTGAATTAAGAAACCAAAAGGTCTCCAATTAAGACCAAGGTCTGCAGTAAAGTAGTTCAACTGGTAAATTCCAAGATTCCCACAACATTTGCCACCACTATGCAACCAATGTATACGCTCTTCAAAGTATACACGATGGAGTTCAGCCTATTTGGAGTAAACTTTAGTGTTCGTCATAGACAGATGTTCGGCGTATACAGGTTAAATTGACAAATATTTCCTACATTGTGACCTTATTTAATGTTCGGTTTATGCAAGATTCCAGTTTACTCAAGGATCGGTTAAGACCGTGATTTCACTGTATAACTATAACAATGTTTATTAATTGAACAAATTGCTTAAATTTTTCAGTGAACGTGGGAAGTGTGAAAACTACAGATGGCATGTTTAAAGTCTCTTAAGACCACACACATAATAGATACAGGTCAGAGAAATTAGAAATACCAAAGGTTGTTTACTGATAAATGTTTCATTAAATATTCCCTGTAAATCTACAGTATACATGTACGGCGTGATTTCTATTAAATAAGAAAGAAGAAAAACATCTTCACGTGTTAATTGACGTACGTCCATATCCTTAATAGTGAATAATATATAATCTATATAACCTTAAGCAAATTAACAAACATGAAAACTCTTAATACGAAGAGAAGGTTAATTAACTGATTGTGTGTGTGGGAAAAAAAGGGGGAGTCATTATCGCACACAACTCTTCTTACCCACAGGGCGAAAACAACTGCATCGTGATTGGAGGATGATGTTGCACTCTAAAGTTGGAACTCAAATTTTTAGTTATCAAATTGTTCCTTGTAACGGCTGTTGTTCTTCTGTTTCCTGATTTGTAAAGTTGCCATGTACTTTTTCAAAAAATAAATCAGTCTATGATGTATCTACCCGAACTCACCCTTTTCATTGCAAGATAAAACAAGAGCAACGCAAAGCGTGACGTATCCGCTTGCCTAAACATTTGACCCGATGACCTTGACCTATGACCTTGAAAATCAATAAAGTGCCAGATTCTCTTAAGAACTAGGTATTTACCAAGTTTGGTCAAAATCCATTGAAGGCTGTTGCTTCTAGGGTGTTCACAATGATGTTACGGAAGGACGGACGAACGGACGGAAGGTAGCGTTACGATATCCCTTCGCAACTTCGTTGGCGAGGGGATAATTGTGGCAAGATAATTACTGCTGAATGGCTTGACACATATACATGTACAAATGTATGTCATAAATATGTTTGTTAAGGAATTAAAATGTGTAGCATTCCGCTGTATAATGTTATGATGTATTGCCCCATATGGTCTCGACAACCAATTTGTAAATCCCTAACTACGGTCGATAGAATTGGAGATCAAGCTACGCCGGGACTCGAATCCACTATTTGCAAAAACGCTAACCATTACATCTCCATTGATGTTCACACAAATTAAGCTGTTCATGAGATATACTCTCGCGAATGTACTTTAGCGTCAGTTGGCGTTTTGAATATTATTTTCCTTCATATGGACAGATTACTTTTAAAATAAGGAGGAATCTCAGATATTCAAATGTTCCTAATAGAACCCTGGGGTATAGAAATATGACCACTTTCTCCGCTGTAGGGTACAATAGAATCAAAGAATCTGGATATATTTTTGTGACTCCATCCCGTTTGAAGTAGAATCGAGATTTCATCTTCTATTAGTAGAATAACAATATTTGTAAGGTAAAATCGTACATTGACCTCATGATACATAGCGACTATTGCAATGAAAAAAAAATTCAAACAAATTTACTTAAAGCGGCATTATCTGCCAAAATCGTAAATTTGTGTTACCCATAAAAACTATCAGATGTGATTGATGCCTTAATAAAACGTGTTTCTGTAACTTATAAATATTATGAAATGTACGCGCATCGGGAAAAAAAGGTGCAACTGATCGTGTTTTGAGATCGATCAAGAAATGGACGCCATCTTATTAATTATCGGCATTGTTTACGGAGTTTTCCGAATCGTCATTAAATCAGTACAACAATGCACTTATTTCTTATTTTCTGTGAATCTGCTTTCAGTCGGCGTTAATTACGGACAAAGAACCATGCAAGTTTGTAGTTAATAAGCGACAAAATACAAATTATTCGTTTTTACCTGTCACTAGTAAGGTCAGTTGCATACGAAGAAAGCGAGGTCAAATTATTTGCTTGCAAGGCAATAATCAATCGATGTTCGTTCTTAAAAGGCGAAAAGTGGTACGATAAGCTGTTTAATGTGAAATATTTATCTTTTAATATTTCATCATTTTAAAGCTATTTACCAATTTCCAAAACATATAATTTTTTGGGTCAAAATCGTAGTTAATGCCTCTTTAAATATGTAAATTAGCTATAGGATTGTTTAAATATGTCTTAAAAATTTTATTTGTTGTATTTTGATTTTTAAAACCAATTAAAATGACGACCATCTTAGATAAATTTTATATTAGGCCCATATCCTGTTACAGAAAATATATTGGTACATGTACCGGTGATAGAGTTGTTTTCCACAGATGAAAACATATTATTTTCCTTTAATATTTTTTGTTTATTTGGTTATTTTCTCTTTTTGATAAATATTAGAGAAAACAAAAGGGGAAATCAAGAATAGACAATCCAGAGACACAGCCAACATAGGACACAAGACACAAAAGACAAACAGAAAACACAACACAGAACACTAATACATGTACTACGAGCAACACGGACCACCAATATTATATATCATTCCTTCATTGAAATATTATACAATTATAGCTTTTGTATGAGGTCGAAACCTGGTTATATCGACCAAACAGAAATATATCGACTGAGGAGGTAGTCCGAGGTCGATACACTTCTGTTGGTCGACATAAATCACGTATAGACCTCATACAAAAGCTACAATTGTTATATTATTAATCCACATTATTGACAAATATAAGTAAAATTTAGCAGGAATTAAAAATATTTGTCCAATGCTGTAACTTTTGATTTCTGTATATATTATATCACTGCATTTTTTTATGGATTTTGGGAAAATTTATGTTTATTGTTAGTAACGTGCTGTATGACCGTGCAATCTGCTATTTTCTATATTACTAAAAATTTTGGGAAAATTTATGCTTATTTTTAGAAACGTGCAATCTGGTATTTTCTATATTACAAAAATCATTGACAGTGCAACCTTTGTTTTACAGTATATCATGTGCTTTGGTATCTACCAATCAAATTTTAAGAATGATATCAGAGTAATAATATTAAGATTTTTAAGATAAGCACCCTTTATTTATCATATGTTATAATTAAGTTCTACTGCAACATCTGCGTATTACAAGTCAGAACTATTTTGGACATGCCATCCATTGCACCCAAGCATCGTAGGTCAGAGTAGGCTTCCAGGATTTAACTTTAAGCGTCATTCCATTACTGCTCAGATTAGATACCTCCGTTGTGATACGGGTATTCTGGTATTTATCTGAATCCAAATGGCTGAGTCCATATACAATTGCTGGTGGTTCGGGAAATGGAGGGGAGAATACAATATGCTCGGTATTAGAATTGCCCTTCTCTGTAGTGGTATATCCAATTTTAACCTGACCAGATTGGCCTGTTCAATGATATAATAAAAGCACATACGGTTATCATAAATCAGGCATTTAGGCATTTTACCTCTACTTTTAAAATTATTACATTACTCAGCTTCGTATAGCTAAATATTACAATAAATCGTTGATATCTAAAAATTACACACGACACCTTTCTGAAATAATAAACTCCGACAGGTACGCTTATATTCACAGTGATTGGAAAGCCAAATAATTTAAAAGCCTTTGGGAACAAAGCGCCTAAAGTATGATCACCAAAATCGGCTATGGTTACCTATTCATGGGGAAGGTGGGGAGACGGTGTTCATGGCCGTGATCGTATGGTAGTTTGTGAGTTCGAATATCAATCCAGGCGAGTGTACTCGATACAACATTATATGATACAGTTAGTTAGTGACTTGCAGATCTGTGGTTTTCTCAGGGTACTCCGGTTTCCTCCACCAATAAAACTGATCGCCACGATATAGCTGAAATATTGTTGAAAGTGGCGTTAAACACCATAACCCATCCCAACCTATTACTGGGAGAAATTGACATAAAAATAGTATACGTTATTTAGAAACTGCAAATTTCAAACATAATTATTACATTTCAAATGGCATTACATTGTATATAGTTCTGCACTTTACCGCTATCAATGTTACGTTTAGACATTAAACCCAGGGGCGGATCCAGGATTTCAAGCTAGGGGGGTGCACTTGAAATAATTTTTGGGGTATTTCGTGTGAAAAATCACGATTTTAGGCAAAAAAAATCATATTTTTTTCCAATTTTAGGGGGCGCGCGCCGGTTCCCCCTCCCCCTTGGATCCGCCCCTGAAACCGTCTCAATTATAAATGAGTATGTGGGCATGTGACCGCTATAATTCATTGATTTTTGGCGGTATAAATACATGTACAAAGTAGCATTATATGGTTTATGCTTTTCTTACTAATATTTATCATATAAACAAACAAACAAACAACAAACAAATGCTTTATTGTCAATCAAGACGCCCACATTGAGCAGAATAATCAATAAAATCACAGTATACAATTGAATGATATAATAATATGTACATCAATTACTTGCCGCGCCACGATATAGCTGAAAGACTGCTAAAGTTGGCGTTAAACACAAATCAATCAATCAATCAATCAACTGACAACCACCTCAATTGTGTAATGGTTTACAAGACAACATCCAGTTTTGTTCGATTGTAGCTCGATTCCTAGTGTGGTCAAACCATGAACTAAAAAATATTAAGTATACTGTCATGACAGCATGTCTTTAGTGATATATTGCCAGAATCCTATATGTCAGTCTGTACATCCTTGTCAGTCAGAAACTAGACATCATTGTTGAAAACGCCAACAAATTATTATTCAAATTTAGAAATATCAACTTGAAGCATTGTTAAAAAAAATATATCATCAGAAAGTTCTAACAACTAATAGGCAATAATGACATTTTTGGGAAAAAATGATAAGTAATAAGTTAACCAGGAGTAAAATTATACTTACATCCGGGGATCGTAAGTCTCTTGGCTGTATAACAAAATGAAAAAGTTAATATGATTAAACAGTGCAGTACAATACAAAACAAAAATGTTGTAATACAAACTGTGATATAACGAATTTTCCTATAAAACGAATTTATTTTTCGAGTTCATTCAATAAGAAATATACCAAAATCCAATAAAATATGATTTTCGGTTATAGACAACTTGTGAAGAATCCTAAAATGTTATTCGTATTAAAGATTGGCTGCATACATATATATACCCACATATATATACCCATACGTAAGTGAATAATTGCGTTAAACAAGCATTACAATAATATTCAGATAAGGTACACCACCAGTCTTAAACTATATAAACATTCCTACATTTTCGAGGGTTCGGGTGGCCCAATGAGTTAGGTAGTTGGATTACCTAACAACTCCTACAAGCCTATCACCAATACGGCGTGGGTTCGAGCCCGGCGTTGTAAATTACAAAAAGATGCACTCGACTCTCAGCCGCAAGTGATAAAGTTTACTAGTTGCTTGCCCAATGGCCGGTGGTTCTCTCCGCGTATTCCGGCTTCTTTCACCACTAAAACTGGTCGCCATGATATAGCTGGAATATTGCTAAAAGTGGCATTTAACACAATAAATCAATCAAATCAATCCTACATTTCCGTAAAAACTGTGAAATCGTTATTAATCGAGGTTCTAATTTTCGTGGATTTCGTGGTCCACTTAAACCACGAAAATTAAAATCTAACGAAATATAATTTTCCCATTGAATGTTGCCTGTAGTGTTTGAACATACGAATTCAAGCAGCAAGGAATCAATGCATTTTATAGAAACAACGAAAAATGGTGTCAATGAATAAAAATACGTTCACAGTAGTAGCAGTGCTGTTCATAAAATACGTTCACAGTAGTAGCAGTGCTGTTCATAAAATACGTTCACAGTAGTAGCAGTGCTGTTCATAAAATACGTTCA
>MJUT01012477.1:194085-210768 GCA_002080005.1 Gigantidas platifrons | reverse complement strand
GGTAGATATTGGGTTCATCGGTGGTGTAATGGTTAGCGTGCTCACCTTGAGTGCGGTAGATATTGGGTTCATCGGCGGTGTAATGGTTAGCGTGCTCACCTTGAGTGCGGTAGATATTGGGTTTGAGTCCCAATCTGGTCAAAACAAAGACTATTATAATGGTACATATATGTATGTATTTGATGTTCTCAGCAAAGAACACAGCATTAAGCAAAAAGAGCAAAGACTGGGTTGCTCGGAATCCGGGCGTGTTGGAGTGGGACGACATGCATATCCGTGGAATGTTGTTTCAGTGATCTATAAAAATCTAACTAAAAGCGAGTTTGTCTAGTACAAAGCAGACTTCATCATCTCATTGAAAATGATATTGTTCTCGCCATGATATAACTGAAAATTGCTGAGTCAGCGTTAAACAAAAATCACTAACTCACCTATTAAACTTATACAATATAAATAAATAAATAAATAAATAAATAAATGGTTACCAGGGAAGATGTAAACTGCAATAAATTGACCGAGAGTTTTCTTATTATACAGAATTTTGCTGCATGTCATACGGGTAATTTCTTAAAATTTCAACTGATTAATGTCATTTAGAAACCTGTTTTCAATTCAAAATGTTCGTTTATTAATAATAAAAAAAAGTTATATTGCATAATGTAATAGCAGTGTAAACATAGAATGTAGGACAGAAAGTCACAGGACAAAAAGTCACGGACAAAAAGTCACAGACAAAAAGTCACAGGACGAAAAGTCACAACCTCAAATATTGTAAAGATTAGGACAAAAAGTCACAAGACAAAAAGTCACAATTTTCATTATTTGTTCATTTTCAATTAAAAACAATGTTTGATTAAAAAAAATCAACCTAAATATTAAATATCATGTTTAATTCCAGTAATATTTTTTAAGTGTTTTTGCAGAGGTATTTTTCACAGCATTTTATTTTTATATATCAATTTTTTTTTAATTTTATTTTTATTATTTTGAAATGTTTTTGGAGATTTTTTCAAAGATATTTTTGTTTTTGGATGAAGTTGACAGATTATCCTTTCTACTTGTGTGAGCTTTTTTTAACCAATAAAATTGTTACATTTGTGTGTTGTGGCTTTAAAGTAAGTACGTGTATATTTACATCATTAAAATATCCCTTTTAATACAACAACTCGATTTCTGAATAAACAAGTAGGATGTACACCTCACCACTAACAAACTTTATCACATAATGTTGTATCGAGTACACCTCACCACTGACAAAATGCCATGAATATTCCAGTATATCACTAAAGGCAATGATGGAATACACATCCAGAGGTCACCACATAGTTTTAACCTAAGCAAAACAGATTGCATCAAGATCTTATCACTATCAAATGTATCAATTTAACTATCTGCTGTAGAATTTAATGTGGGAAAAGAAATGTCATGAACATACAAGCAAACTTTGTCCTATATTTAAAATTGAAATTTGTGACTTTTTGTCCTGTGACTTTTTGTCCTATGTGTATTAAAATAATGATTTGTGATTTTTTGTCCTATCAAAATTGTGACTTTTTGTCCTGTGACTTTCTGTCCGTTTACCTAAACATATACGTGTAATCCAGATCATCAATCAACAATCATTATGTTTATTTGTTGATGGACAACATAATTGGTCAATACATATCTGGTTAGTGTCATAGACTATTTCCGGTCTTAGATAAGATAAGATTATCTAATAAGATGATATTTTATTTACCAATATAATGGGAACAAGAAAGGGCGAAATCACTTCAATGATCACATGATCAAATGATAAAAACACACATGACATGCACAATTCATAGAAAAAAGGTAATCATGTTTAATATTATAATATTATATCTTAACTGGAATATACATCCTATGATAATTCAAACTATTTCTGTGAAAATTCATTGGAAACATCTATTTTTTTTTATTAGTTTGTCCTCAAAACAAATAATTATGATACATTGAGGAACAGTGATCCAGAGTTTGTGGCACCGCCTAATTTTATCAAAATCAAATTGTTGATCGGAGATTGTAGTTTTTTATATCAATGAAATTGAAGGCAAGTATTTAGATGCAATTGGAAGAACTCTATTAAAGATTGATTGATTGATTGATGTTTAACGTCCAGCGAGCAATTTTTCAGCTATATTCAGGACGAGAACATGTTTACAATAAATCAATATGTAGGTTGAAAACGGGGGACGGCTAGGCCAATGGGCAAAAAAATTTAAACGCCACGGGACTCGAAACAAGGAAAGGTGATGGGTAGGGACGGAGAATTTAACCAGTGCAACAGGTCTCCTATGGACCACTCATCATGAGCATAATGTTCTAACGTGCGAAGAGGGTTCTATTAAAGAAGTTATACCATGAAAACCATAGTCGTAACACAATCAAATGTTTACTTGCCTGTTTTCAGATCCATGTTATGCGTGCTCGTGTTAAACATTTCAGTATCATTTACCTACAGTTCAATTTCATACAATTCCAGCCTAATAAAACGTATTTGCCCCTTAAAGAAATTTCTATTTTAGTGACGACACCCATGATTCAACTGATGAAGGACATGGCTGTCAAATACAATTGTGAAAGGAGACAGTGCCATCCATGGACCATTGCAACCAATTTTGGTTCAATTTTGCTATTTCTTTTTAGCAGTTTCAGAGTAGATTAATAAAAGTATTGTGGAAAGTAAATTTAATTTGCTTATTCGGTAAAAAATTGTCAAATTTTTTTAATGAAGAAAAATCCAGAATAAACATCTCATTATCAGTTCAAATTTTAACTTTTTTGCCATTTCAAGAAATATATATTTTAAGTAACATCGACCATCTTGAATGGAAGACTGTCGGACTTTCATAATTATTATAATGTCACACACAATTTTGAATAAGGACCAGCAAAATATCTTGCTTGTCAACCTGATTTTGTTAAGTTTGGATTAGTGGTTTCTGAGAAGAAGATTTAAAGGGGGTATCAAAATATACATAATTTGCATAAAATCCTTTGTCGACTGAACAAAAAAATTGGTAGAGAAATAATAAAAAGATTGTTAAACTATTCATTGTTATTCAGCTGTTGTTTAATCCGGTAAAAGTTTAAGTAAAAGTAGACCTAATAAAGCTTTATTTAAAGTCCGCATGCACATGTATACAAAATAACTAGATAAGGAGTTCTTACAACAGACTACATATATATTGTTCTCATTTTTTATAATAAAAGTAAAACCATAATTGCAAAAAAAAACAAAAAAAAACGTAAAGGCGGTATCTTACTGAGTTATATAAGTATGGCCCTTACTGAGTTATATAAGTATGTTATCTTTTAAATGTTTTATAAGATTTGAACAACTTCCATCTGGTAGATTAGTTAGAGAAGCTTTCGAAGTAGACAGGGGTCTCAGTGCTGAAGGGCATAAATCTTGGTACTCTTTTATTTTAAATTCTGCAAAAAAAAAAAAATGAATATGAATCTAAGTGCACTTTCAGACAAAAATGTATCTAACAAAATTAATGAATATTTCAAGAAATCAGTTGAAGATCGGTTAAAAGATTTCAAAAAACGAGATAATGATTCAAAACTATATACTTTTGCGAACTGTTATGGAAACTTTGATACTCCAAATTATCTTAACTTCAATTTACCAAAATCTTTGACAAATAATCTTACTAAACTTAGAATAAGCGCACATCCACTTTTGAAAGATAAAGGTAGATATTTTAGACCAAAACTTTTGAGAAATCAAAGATTATGTACTATGTGCAACAAGATAGAAGATGAAAAACATTTTGTTTTGTTTTGCTCAAAACATGATCAACTAAGAAGAAAATTATTCTCTGATCTTAATTTAAACCAAGATTGTAATAAACCCTCAAGCGATGAGACCTCCCAATTATTCAAGAAATTAATGAATCCATCAAATGTATAAGAAACAAAATTTATTTGCAGTTATATTCAGTCCGCTTCGTCATCTTTATTATAATATGTGTATCTGTATAACCATGTTTAGGTATTTTATCTCTTGTGGTATGTTTTAATTCCATTGTTTAGATATAATATCTTGACATTGTATGTGGAAGTCGTCAATGTATTATTGATTTTCCAATAAATAGTCTTAGTCTTAGTCTTAAATCTTAAACTCGCGGTGTCTCCCCGAATATTATACGTATCCGACCGGAACACATTTCACCGGTCGTTATTTTAGTCAAACTCCGGACAGTTACCAGCTCCGGTCCGCAAACTACCCTCCACTAGTATCCAGCGGATGAACCGTGTTCGGTAGCGGATACGAGAACTGTCCGGAGTTTGTATTTTAGTATGACCGGATGTGTTGCATCACCCTACCCACGTTGTATTTGTTATTGTTTTTGATGTGACTGTTAAAGTCACCGACCTATATCCTGAGAACAAAATTTTGAAGAAATCGGGGGGAAATATGGCACAAAGTGAGAACTATGTTTCTGAGGATCAAATTGATCCAAAATCAGGTAAAATATCTCTACGTTCCTTACCTTACCTTATCTCTGGATCTTCACATCCTTCTAAGGATAACCATACTTGAAATGTGTATTCTTGTATGTTGAACAATCCTCCACCAAATGAATATATACATGTGCTCAATTGTAAAAAGTCTTTACTAACATAAAATTAGTTTAAGCGATACAGTTAGTAAAATTCAAACACTGACTAAGATTGTCTTTATATACTAATATAGGGACGATACATGATTTTTTCAAAATAAGTAAAACCTAAAAAAATTATATGCATTTGAAAGCCTTTATCAAGACATTTTCAAATCTTCAATAAAATGTCCAATATCATGATTATTGACAGAGAAATCTAAATTTTAAGTTTTGGACATTTTCGGATTTCAATAAAATTTTGATCCAACTTTGTCCAAGCAGAANTGAAATAAATACAGCATTTAGTCGACTTCAAATATGGTATATGGTGATACCATTTTTGAAAATTTTCTAATCCTACATATTTTTCCTCATAAATTTGGGTAGTTATAGTTAGAACACATGTAAAATGTGCACATGAAACAATATAAGGCTATAGAAAGCAGCTTTATTTAAGAATTATGTACTTAAAACCAGGTAATTTTAGTGATCCTAGGAAAATTACATTTGTCACTGGACATTTACTGTTAATTTTTCAAATTGTCAATGTGGATTTTATATTTTAGAGTATAAATTGACTGTAGATGTACATTTGTGCAACAGGCTAACAAGAAACATAACAAAAGTTGTCAAGAAACATACAGTTATTGAGTTTTGAGGGAAATTATAGTTGCAGGTCATAAGAAATAACAGAAACCTGAAAATCAACAATCATAATTTTTCCAATTTGGGGTGGTTTGAAGTAATTTTTACTTAATATCTAGGTATTAGGTCTTATTAAATGTCTTAAAATGCATAATTAATGTGAACATCACATGAATTAACATAGTTTAGTATACTGTGAAATCATTTCTATGAGGCCAAAAAAAAGGGGGGTGGGGTCAGCTTAAATTTTTTTTCTTCATATAAATTAGATGTTAAATGTACAAATGAAGCATAAATACATGTCATATGTTGCTTATTGTGTTGAAAATAACTGTAATATATTAAGGTTAAAAAGTCATTGTTATGTTATTTAACAATCTGAACTAAACAGCTGAAAAATCAGATTTTTTCATCAAAAGCTTCATGGGGGTACCTTTGTATATGGAAATGAATTCTTGCAAATATTGGACTGCCATATACCTGATATAGTTTTATTGACTGGATATTGAGATAGGAATATAAATAAGGCAAAGAAAAGGTTAAAGAAACAAGTTTTTATTGCTCTTAGGTGTAATACCACTAAACATGGGTACCAGTCGAAAAGGATGTATGGGAAAGTAGTACGTAAACACAAAATGGATTCCTACATTGTTGAATAAAAAATAAACCCTATTAGATACTGCAAAATACTGAATGTCAGCAGAAACCTACATATTTTAGGATAATTTTAAGCCCATATATGATGTCCTTGTGGTTTCAAATAAAAAATCGATTGCATTGGAAAGAAACCACCTGAATTTGTGTTAAATCGAAAGTGAAAGTAGGATTTTTGACGGTAGACATCTTCAGACTGTCTGTTTTTTCTTATATGCAATTAAATGTATGTTGATTTTCGGAGTTAAGCTTCCAATTAGGTACCCCTTCCATGAGATATGAGTGTCACTTAGATTAAACTTAAGATGAATCCTGTATGAAAGCTCAATTTTTTTTTATTTAACATAGAAAGCTATGGAGAATTCTTTAGTGGTATTACACCTTTTACACCTGTTGACAAACTTTTCAAAGGATTGAAGAGTTCTACAAAGGGCAACAACTCTTATATGAAAAAGGGGTGCATCATTTAAAAAAAATTAATATCACTATGAATACAATTATTTTCCCTCAGTTTTATGGGTTTGGTTTCTAGTAAATACATAAATCTACATTAAATACACTATAAGAATCATGTATATGACCAATTTCATATGTTAATGTCTAATTTTAATTTTCAAATCCCTTTTCAGAACCCCAAAACTTCGATGATTTTCTGGAAATGCAAATATACAGTCGTAGAAATGTCTAATGAATATTCATATCGAGCTTTCGGAAAAGTATCTTTTACCATTTTCATATAAAACCCCGTAGAACGATGCCACCCGAGACCGTTTATTTTCGCGCTAAAGTGGAAACAAACAAATTTTAAATTCTGGAGTTATCTCCCATTGATGTATCGTCGCTACTTTATACACAGGACATTTATATAGCTTAGTTCTATAAAATCCTAATGAATATTTAAAACACTAAAAAAAAATTCTCAGTTACTTCAATATCCAGTATAAATGGTCTCTGTGTTCATTTAAAACTTCCGTGTTTCGGTATAAACAGTTTTATTTATAAAATTAGTAAATCATATGTAGATTAAAAACTTAGACTCCCAGTAGACAGTTAAAAACTAAGAATCACGGTATACGGTTAAAATCTTAGAATCACAGTCGATGGTTAAAATCTTAGGATCACAGTAGACATTATAAAATCTTAAAATCGCAGTTGACGGTTAAGATCTATTAATATATATTCATAATATATAAATGACTTGATTTGATTTGACCGTCTCCCCCATTGTAGCCCCAAATGCTGTTGTGATTCCTTCACTTACTTCTGTTGTTTTTTTACTATAAGCCTATACCGTGCTCCATGTATTAGGTAGAGCAAACGTCTTGTTTGGTACTCGATTGGGTTCACTGATTCCTTCTTGATGTTTAGAGTTTTCTGTATATTTGTTATGTCCATGATAATTTGCATTTTGAATTCTAGTGACAAGTCATCCCATCTGAGCGAACTGTCTTCGTTTAGTACAGTTTTAATCTCTTCTATAATAGGGTTTCTGATATAGTCCCAGGCACTACATTCCAGCACTAAATGTTCTAATGTTTCTATTTCCTCCCTGCAAGATAGGCATATTTCACTGTTCTCCTCTTTATATATCCGACATCTAAGTGGTTGTAAAATATATGTTCCTGTGAGCATCTTGATTTTAACTGGTATTCTAGTTAGTTCTCTTGTTGAGTTGCTTTTTATCTTTAGTATGGGGTGGATTTTCCCTGGCCAAAAGTTTTGATAGTTTAGATATCTTAATCCATGATATAATGGTATTGTGAGAGTGATTTTTTTTATCCACTCTTTTGATATCCTCTCTTTTATCATTTTATTCCATTTTTCCTTTTTCAATGGTTGCTCCAAGTAAAAATAAGCATTTGCTAGATCGTATTTATATAGAATATTTTCAACATCAATGAACCAACTGTTACTATTCATTGTTTTTATACTGAGTTGTCTTCGTGCCAGTTGTTTTTCAATACTTGTTTCTGCCTGATTACATACATTATTATAGAAATTCAGTACTTTTATATGAATTTGAGCCTCAATAGGTAGAATGCCACTTAAAATGTAGATAGCTGGGTCTGGAGTGTTTGGAGGTACAGACAGTAACTGCTTTAGTATTTTCTTTTGAAATTTTTCAAGTAGCTCACGCGCTAATCCCTTGGGTGTGATCAATTCAATACAGTATAGTAGCACCGGTAGTATATATATTTTGTATAGATGGATTGATGTTTCTGGGTCTAAGCCATTTTCTCCGTGAAATCCATTTCCTAGTAGGGCATACGCACTTCGTCTAGCTTTTTTTTATGTTTTCCTCTACATTTTGGGTAACATTTTGTTTCAGTGATCCGGTGCGTATAATGCCTAAATGTGTGGCATTCTCTACCATTGGCATTTCTTCTGTTCCGAGCATGAATGGTATTTTGTCTAAAGCCCTTGTTTTCACGGGGCGGATGTGAATTGATACGCTCTTTTTTAGGTTGTAGCGTGTATCCCTCCATTCCAGCAAAGTCCTGTGCCATATTTATCTGTATCTGCATGTCACTCTCGGTTCTACTCATCAAGGCAACATCGTCCGCACATGCACTTGCGTTACATAATACATTCCCTATTATGGATCCTATATGTGAGTTTTCAAGTCGTTCTAGTAGCAGGTTGATATATAGTTTGTACAGATCGGCACTTAGGATCCCACCCTGTCTTACGCCCTGTGTTACTGGGAATTGTTCTGATATCTTTCCGTCCCATTTGATAGCACTAGTTGCATTTTGGTGCATACTATTTATGAGAGACCAGTGGTTGTCTTGAATTCCTATATGGAATACTCTCCTCATTAGGTGATTATGTATCACTACATCAAATGTGGATTTAGCATC
The DNA here is from genome assembly GCA_002080005.1 of Gigantidas platifrons. Classification (NCBI taxonomy): domain Eukaryota; kingdom Metazoa; phylum Mollusca; class Bivalvia; order Mytilida; family Modiolidae; genus Gigantidas; species Gigantidas platifrons. The sequence continues at coordinate 201,974 of MJUT01012477.1, read as the reverse complement.
TAACAGAACCAGTTCATGATGAATACTCAGTGTTATTATCTTTCGATTCTCTATATATCTCTTCAACCGGTAATGCTGAGTTCATTGGTGAAGCCCCTTCCGTAAATCCTCTCTGCACCCTATTTTGCGTTGCTACCACTGCAGGGTTTATCCTTTGTTTTAATATTGCTTCAATGATTTTATTGATCACAGGTAATACCGTTATGAGCTCTGTAAATTATAGCACAGTTCTTGTCGCCTTTATTCTTGAAGACAGGTGTGAGTAATCCAACTTTTAGCATATCAGGTACATTTCCATGATGAAATATTATGTTAATCATTTTTAGTAAAGGTGGTTCAAGACTGTCTCCAGCTTGTGTGATATGTTCGATGGTTATATCATATATGTCTGCAGATTTTCCTTTATTCAGTGATTTTGTGGCATTTTGTAATTCTTGTACAGTTGCTGGCTGAATGCTTTTTCCATGTACTAGATTGTTTCTTAGTTGTATTTCATATTCAACATTTTGATGGTATGTTGGATCATTTTGCGTGCATGTTTCTTCGGCAGACGCTAATTTTTGAAAGTGATGTTGGAAGCCTTCTAGTATGTTCTCTTCACCTGAGTAGCAGTTGTTTCCGACGTTCAAGTCCATAATAAGGTTTCCTCCTTTTATTCGGTTGTTTTTTACCAACTGGTGGAACAGCTTCATATCTTTTGTTCGTGTTTCGATAATTTGTTCCTTTTCTGTATTCTTTCATTTGACTTGTTCTATTCTAACTTGTCGTCGGAATTCTTTCCTGGTTTCGATTCTATTGATATATATTTGATTTGTTGGATTGACTGGTTTGCCATTTTTTGTCCAGATGTTATATTGATGGCGCATCTCAGTTAGAGCTATCTTGATCCGGGGTGACCATACTGTCAGTTTCGGCTTGGCACTGTACCTTTTCCGATTGCTAGAGCATGCTTCGGCAGCTGTCTTTAGGGTTTTGCAGGTTTGTAATAGGATGTCTCCAATGTTACAGGAAGTATCAGTAGGAAGATCGGATACATCGCTCAACGCTTCACCCACCATTGGCATTGCTTTATATAGGTCTACATCAACCTTGTCCCACTTAATACGAGTGTTGGTATTCAGCGTGTTGCTTAATTTTTCTGACTTTGGTTTTAGCTCAAATTTCACTGACATCTTGATAGGATGATGATCCGATACATTACTCATCAGATTCGATAGTACCTCTTTTTCTGTACATCTGTTGTCATTTAATGTGTGCAGAAAATAGTCTAGTTCGGAACATTCTTCTCCATTAGGTCATATAAATGTTTTTCCTCTAACAGAATAGTGTAGTTCACATTCGCGTATAAAATTGAGTAGATATTGCTTCCTTTTTGAGTTTTTGCTTGCATTTCCTAGATCTTCATTCAAGTCTCCTCCAAAGATAATGTGATGGGTCTTTTGATATTTTTGGCAGTTTCGTACATTTGATCTACTGTTTCGCAGAATTCAGTGATATTTTCTTTGCCTCCAGTTGCTGGTAAGTATACCGAAGCTAACAGTATGTATTCCTCATTTTTTCCTTTAATCTCAATAGCCTGTATCCTTTCCCTACCATCTTCTATTGGTTTTACTACATGGTCTATGTTTTTACTCCATAATATGGCTACTCCGCCATAGCCTCTGGGTAAGTACTTTGATTCTAGCTGATTATATTTGTCCACCCCTTTCCCAACAAAATTTATATTTTGAGCTACTTCTCCTAATAGGTTTATTTGATTTTGAAAAAGCCAATGTTCTTGTAACATGATGAAGTGATTTCTCTCCAGTAGTTCATCTATAGATTGCACACTTGTTTTAACATTTTTACAGTTAAATGCCACTAAAAAGATTGAAAAGAAATAAAGAATTAAAAGATCCCAAATTGATTTCTGTTCTTCTAATTAGAACTTACTAGCAATTTGGGCCATGTGAGATTTAGAACTGAAGAGATGGTGTAAGATAGTGATCAGCTGGAATATCCACCAAGTTATTGACAATTTTGTAGAATATAGTTAGTTGAATCTTGGTTCTTCTAGATTCTAGAGTTTCCCACTTTAGTTGTTACATCATCTCGCTGACACTACTGGTTGTGGTATAATTGTTTGTGGTGTATCTTGCAGCTCTTCGTAGTGTCATTTCTAATTTCTGTATAGACTGTGGTGGGGTTCCATATTGATGCACAGTATTCAAGGTTTGGGTGTACCAGACTGAAGTATGCAGCAGATTTTGTCTCTTGGTTGGTGATTCTTAGGTTTCTTTTCAGGAATCCAAGCATGCATGTGACATACACAATACAAGATTAAATAACAGTTAAAAACAACAAAAGCATGCACACAAATTAATAATTTAGATAAAAGCACTCATAGTAGCAAAATACAGCAAATAAGTTAAAGCACACATATAGCACAGACAAGGTAAGCATATACAATAGTAAAATAGTTAATCAAGCACAGTAATAAAAGCTAAAAAATAAAATAAAGCTGGTGTTATGAGCTAAAAGCATGTTATACTGCTAAAAAATAATATAAAGATTGAAAAGACCTTGATTATATTTATGTTTTGTACTTGTTTAATGGTGGAAGGAACAAAACATAAAATTGCTCAGTCCCCAGAGCCATATCTCGGTGAGATTAACATTCTCTTTCCTTGAAGTACATGTACACTGTACACTCGTTAGTCATGCATTTTTGTACTATTGTATGCGAGACGATGATTATGCTTCAGAATATCATTCAGGCATCGATCTTCTGTACAGTACAAGTAATGACTTATGTAGAATGTAAGTATTTACAAGCGAAATACTGAAATATGGTTGAAAGTGGCATTAAACAGTACACCATAACCCTAATCCTACAAGCGAAATTAAAAACATTTTAAAGTATTGTATAACAGTCAGTAGATACGATAACGTAACCCTCATTCCGCTTGTGCTCCATTTAGGGTTACGAATCGATCCCAGGGGAACAACTGAAACATTATTTGTGATTTTCATGAAACTTGGGTTCGCTGTTCTTGATTTCTCTGGAATAATTAGAAAAATTAACAGGGGTGAAAGATAAATATATTTAGGTAAACCTTGAGGTGTTAAATAATCGCTGCAGCAATCTATGGTAGACTTGTATCCATCTGAAAATTTGAATACATGAAATCTTCTTTCTGTCCGACATTTTGTTTACAAGTTGCTAGTTCACGCGCACTTGCCTCGTTTTTGAGATATCCTTATTTGGATCAATTCTATAGTAAAACCGACTTTTTCGTAGTAACAGTTTCCATATTTGGCATATATGGATAGGCTCCGCCCATCGCNTTTCTCTGGAATAATTATAATAATTTAATTGCAGTGCCATGTGGACCTCTAACAGACTTGGGTTGGCTGTTCTTAGTTTCTCTGGAATAATTATAATAATTTAATTGCAGTGCATGGTGGACCTCTAACAGACTTGGGTTGGCTGTTCTTAGTTTCTCTGGAATAATTATAGTAATTTAATTGCAGTGCATGGTGGACCTCTAACAGACTTGGGTTGGCTGTTCTTAGTTTCTCTGGAATAATTATAATAATTTGATTGCAGTGCCATGTGGACCTCTAACAGACTTGGGTTGGCTGTTCTTAGTTTCTCTGGAATAATTATAGTAATTTGATTGCAGTGCCATGTGGACCTCTAACAGACTTGGGTTGGCTGTTCTTAGTTTCTTTGGAATAATTATAGTAATTTGATTGCAGTGCCATGTGGACCTCTAGCAGACTTGGGTTGGCTGTTCTTAGTTTCTTGGGGGCCCGGGTGGCTCAATGAGTTAGTTCGCTGGATCTAACAACTCGTACAAGCCTATCACCAATACGGCATGGGTTCGCGCCCGGCTTTGTGAATTACAAAAAAAGGATGCACTCGACTCGCAACCACAAGTGATAAAGTTTACCAGTTGCTTGCCCATGGTCGGTGGTTCTCTCCGGGTACTCTGGCTTCCTCCACCACTAAAACTAGTCGCCATGATATAGCTGAAATATTGTTCAAAGTGGCATTAAACACCAAAAATCAAATCAAATCATCCTAGTTTCTTTAACAGTCTGCCAAAAACCACTAGCCCTATGCCCCTGTCCAGTAAAAATTGGTTCAGGCTAGTAAAAATTGGTTCAGGCTAGTAAAAATTGGTTCAGGCTAGTAAAAATTGGTTCAGGCTAGTAAAAATTGGTTCGGGGCTAGTAAAAATTGGTTTGGGCTAGTAAAAATTGGTTCAGGCTCATAAAAATTGGTTCGGTCTAATAAAAATTGGTTCTGGCTAATAAAAATTGCATTAAATTTGCTTAATCAAATAGAAAATATTCTTCTAAAATACTGTTCAGTCTAGTTTGTCAAAATAGTTTTGGCACAGACTGTTGTAATAATTATAATAATATAATTGCAGTGCCATGGTGGACCTCCAGCAGACTTGGGTTGGCTGTTCTTGGTTTCTTTGGGTTTATCAACGTGTATGCTTTACGTGTCAACATGAGTGTAGCCATTGTTTGTATGGTAAATAAAACAGCTCTCCAAACCAACACCTCCAAACAACAAAGTCAGCAGTCCGACATTGGATGTGGACTTGTATCTGCCACTAGTAATACCTCGGCCACATTTACTTTTGATGTATGTATTCATTTGGTGACTTATCTATAGACAATATACTTTTCAAAGTTTGGGGGAGGGGCACACAATTATTTTCCTTTCCTGTCATGTGAAATATCTCCAATAACAAAAATAACATGTATACTGTAATAGTCATGTAATGTTATCCTATATTAATTGTTATTATTTAAAACTTTTCTTCTCTAGAAACAGCAACAGAAATGCTTGAAATATATTGCAGCATAATTTGTGAAACATACATGTAGATGGGCCGTCATGATCATGATGGTGTGGTAGTTCAGTTGGATTTACAACTACTTATACAATCAGTACCTATCACCAGTAACGTTGTGAGTTTGAATCCCACTCATGATCAGTCAATGTTTACACAATACAACATTATGTACTGTACAATGTAGTTAAGTTTGTCAGTGACTTGCGACAGGTCAGTGGTTTTCTCCGGGTACTCTGGTTTCCTCCACCTATATTGAATAAAACTGACTGCTACGATATAACTGAAATATTGTTGAAAGTCATGTTAAGCGCCATACATGTACTAGTAAATGTATGTTGGCTAAGGTGTTTACACACATATGTAAGTCTGAGGTCTAAGTATTAGATTTGTACACATGCTAAGAATTCATTTTTTACCAATTAATGCCCCAGGATCTGTTGGGTTCATATCTGATACTAATGAATTACCTAAGGTCTACTGATTTCAGTAGTATCCATACATTACATATACACTACTGATACATATATTACAATAGGGAAAAGTTAATTATATCTTGCACACTAGGTGAGTAATACAGGCTTATGTGAGCCTCTTGTTTTCCTTAATAATTTATTGATAATGAAACAATTTGTTCAGTTTTATTATAAATTATTTTATTTGTTGATTGTACAGGATGGAGAATTTATATGGGACAAAACAGTTCAAGGTCACATACTTGGATCATTTTTCTGGGGATACCTTATAACTCAGATTCCTGGAGGTTGGATTGCTACAAAGTTTGGTGGTAAACGAGTGTTTGGATGGAGTATGCTTGCCACTACCTTTGCCACTTTATTTACACCTGTGGCAGCTAATGTCAGTTATATTTTCTTAATGGTACTAAGAATACTGGTAGGAATTGGGTCGGTAAGTTTTTCAATTTTGATATTTCTGCCAATCTGACTTAACATTTTGTTCCGAAATAGAAAAAAAACAAATGAGCACAGCAGTTTGTGCCAAAAACATTTTGACAAACTAGCTGGAAAGGCATTTCAGAAGAATTTTTTTAATATGACTATTATTCAGCAAATTTTCTTTAAATTTTTACCAAGCCCATTCCAATTTTGACTAGAGTGGGGCTCAGGACTAGTCCGCTAGAGATGCTTGACACAGACTGAATCATGAATTGGTATAACATTAATTTGGTTACAATGAAGTGATTGTTTTATTGCTGATCCTGTAATGTTGCATTTAAATGTTGACATGTTTCTTTGTATAACATACATAATTTTTAACAAATAATTTTTACCCGTGTAAGATGATTTTTGCTTGAGTATCAAATATATATTTTTTATTTCAATCGTTTACATACATATTGTTGCTTCTTAAACTTGTATATATATTTATTTAAAAACTATGTACTAGTTTTGCTACATGTACCATAACTATATATTTTAGGGTTGTACTTTTCCAGCCATGCATGCTTTATGGGGTAACTGGGCACCACCCCTGGAGAGAAGTAAACTCACAGCTTTTACATATGCAGGTAACACATGTAATTTCAAACAGATTCTACTTTTGACTTTTGTTGAACAATAATAGTTGTCAGTAAGACAGGTACAGCAGAAAGACTTTGTCAACTTTCTGTAGCTGTCTCATTCTGTGCTTGGCCTAGCCATATATTTTTTATGATTTGAGGGTGTTTTTATCGTTCATTTTTGAAAACAATTAAATTTTTTATATATATATTAGATACATAATGATTCATTGAAGTAGTAATAATTAATTAAATTTCATGGATATTCAGGCACAGAAATTAACTTTTATGTCCACAAGCAAATTATTGCTTGTTACCAAAATTGTTACAAGCAAATTGTGTGAATTTTGTAAATCTTTGAAGCATTTTTTTTTCCTGTGAGCATTTCAAAAATATAATAATGATAAACTCTAATCAAAGTTTGCTTAAGTAAATTTACAGAAGAAAGATGTTGATAGAACAGATTGAGATAGTATCATACACATATGTTGTCAGTAGGCCTATTTTTACTGTTAAAATAGTTCAAAATCATTTCGGTCGTGACACCCATTTACCGGATGTTGTCATGTTCGTCAAGGTTCTTGTGCGTGTTAAGCTATTTTCCTCCAATTACGGAGCACCGCTGCAATTGCTAATAAAAACTCCCGAGAGGCTCCGATGTTTGAACTGGGTTTCGGTCACCATGGAGATGCGGTATCATTATCGTTTGCTAATAAATGAAAGGGAACATGTTTTCTTGTCAATTCTTGATGTTTCTGCTTCATTTAAATGAAAGGGAACATGTTTTTTGTCAATTCTTGATCTTTCTGCTTCATTCAATCTACTGAAAATAACATACACGCAATATTTTGCTTCCGCTACATATTTTTTAGAGGCAAAATCGGAAAAGTACACACAAAATGCATCTTAGCGTCCGTTAATTTCGGACCCAGGGATATGTCTGATTACCTATGTTCGTTCTTGTAACACAGTAAACAACCACAAAATTTAATCTACATTAATATTTCTATACAATATGCTCTAACTCTCAGTACTATTATTAAAACTTAATGCTTTCACTTTGAATGTGTGATACACGTTCTGAAAAATAAGGACAAGTAAATGAAAAGAGTAATTATTATACAGTGTACTCTAATACTCATGGTGAGGTGTACCCAATACAACATTAGGTGATTAAGTCAATGGTTTTCTTTTGTTGATAGTGACGTTAAACATCACAGCCCTAACCCACTATTACAAAGATATGACATTGAGTATAAACATCACAGCCCTAACCCACTATTACAAAGATATGACATTGAGTATAAACATCACAGCCCTAACCCTCTATTACAAAGATATGACATTGAGTATAAACATCACAGCCCTAACCCTCTATTACAAAGATATGACATTGAGTATAAACATCACAGCCCTAACCCTCTATTACAAAGATATGACATTGAGTATAAACATCACAACCCTAACCCTCTATTACAAAGATATGACATTGAGTATAAACATCACAGCCCTAACCC